>CM046812.1:21119354-21378908 GCA_025617385.1 Murraya koenigii
TTTTTGGGATTTGTGATTATAGGCCAACACTATATTTTTTTAAATAATTATTTTTAGTTTTGTTGCATAAATAATTAGTAATGAAGAGAATTAATTTGGTAAAATTTATTTTTTAAAAGTTTTGTAAATTTTAAAAGTAGTCATATGTCTAGTAAATCTTACTGTTAAACTATTGTAAGATTGTAAATGATTGAATTAGATATTATGTTAAACAAAATTTATTAACTCTTTTATAAACATGTAAATAAAATATTTTTTATTTTGCATATACAATAACTGATGAATAAAATAAATGTTATATATTATTATTATTTATTTGTTATTTCAAAATAATTGGTCATAATAATATTTTTCTTAAATTTAATGATTTTATTTCTAAATTAATAAGGATTTAATTTTAGAATTTTATAATTTATTTGACGATATATATAAAATTATATTAAGTATAAAAGTGATTCTTAAAATTACATTATCAAAATGTTCAATAAAATTTTTGTTTTCTTGGATTAAAATGAATGGATCTTTTAAAATCTAACAAAATGAAACCAATAGTTGTGTTATTACAAAGAATGATACAACATTAAATCTCTTAGGTAATACTAATCAATGCAGTCTCTATGTACAAAAAGTTATGAAAACAAAGCACAATGATTCAATCGTTACATTAAAATGCTTACACATGTTTGCTTTAACCTAATGTTAGAGAAGTAGGGGAATAATTAAACAGCAACACATCATAGCTTCATTGCATTTATAAACACCACATCATTGCTTGGTTTTCTCTCATCCTGCAACAATTTTAAAAAGAAAAAGAATTTTACAGAAATTATAAATAACAATAAGAATCTTATAAACAAATTTTCTAAGGAACCTACCTTCTTTTCTATAAAAGATTGACTATCGATATACTTATACGATTCATTACTTGCTACTTATTATTATCTTTTGATCTATTCATTACCATCCTTCTCTAACTTCTTGCCAATAAGAAATCAAAATATCACAAATAGTTCAAACGAATTTGCTCCTTAGAGTCAATAAACCCTCCAAGAAACTGTGGTATGATCGATGTATCATGAAATTTTAAAAGCCAACACCACTTTTATGGTCCAATCTAATTACACTTTTCCAAGCCCAATTTCAAAGTTCAATCCATGGAAGTTTCAAGAATTGTGTAGATAATAAGAGATGACTCTGATCCATAAAAATCTAATGGAGGTGAAAATTTTTAAATTTAGAAAACTCTTGAATATTTGGAGATATTTATGAAATGTAGTTGTTAAATTTTTGTAATTTAGTCTTTGTGTGGTTTTTATTAGTTTTAGGTTACCGTAAATACCCTTAAACTCTTTATTGTAGTCATAAGTGAAGTTTGAAGAATTAGAAGAGAGAAAGGTGACTGAGCTCTTGTAAAATATCAATAAAATCCTTTATTTTAGTAAAATTCTTTTATTGTCCAAATAATTTCAATTTTATACAGTTTAGTTCTCCTAAATTTTCAAAAATTAGTATTAGAGCATGGTTTGGGGACTACTGTAGTAGTATTGTTGGAAGTTCACAACAGGCAAGGATTGTCGTGGAGATGTTGTAAGAGTACAATAAGGATGATTGAGATCGTTTAATGGAGCTTCATTGAATTGTGAGGAGTTTAAAACTCTTCAAATTCATTAGAGAAAATCAAGCTTGCTTGGCACTATTAAAGTCTTGCAAACACTATGAATGATCTTCAAATTTTTAGAGGAGTCAAGAAGCTCAATAATAAAAATTACAACATGTAGGCAATAGATGGAGTACTACTTACAATGGCACTATCTCTTGGAGATTGTTACGTGAAACCATTAACCTAGGATGTCGTTTTGAAGTAGTAGAACATTAAAGTTTGGAAGGCTATGTTAGCCATCAAGAAATTAAAGAAGAGATGTTGCAAAATATAAGAATGTCTAAAACGCTTAAACACTTTTCCAATGATTTTTTCAAAGAAGAATAACAAACGGATACAATTTCTGGAAAATTAGCTATTATCAATTTCACAATGAAATATAACAATAAATGAGTACTTCATCAAGGTAAAGTCATTTCTTCAAAATTTTTGAGTTAGATCTTATTGCTATAATTTTTAAATTTAGAATAAATTGAATTATTGTCTATGGTCTGAGACTCAAGTTTAGGAGCTTTGTTATAATTGTCCAAGGTTGGCTAAACCAACCAACCATTGAGTTTGGAAACTTGTTTGCCAATCAAGAAGCAATTAACAAGTAATTGAGTGAGGCCTTAGTAAAGAACGATGATGAAGCTCTCTTTACCAATAAGAAAAGACATAAATTCAAACAACATAGTGGAGGAGGATCTAAATGAGATGTGAATAAGTCAATAGGTCACCAATAAGAAAGTAGCTCACAAACAGAGGGAGCATAAAAGTATCATAGCAATTTTGGCTAATACAAGTCAAAGAAGAAGTTCGAAGGGAATTCCTACAGCTGTGGAAAAATGGGTCACATGGCGAAAGATTGCTGGTCTAACAAATCTTAGAAGAGTAATGCTACTACGTCTAATTAAAAGAAGGATTGTAATAAAGAATGAGAAGTTCAAGCATCAGTCACTATTGAGGAAGAGGAGCTTGTAGTTGCAATATCTGATTGGATTAACTATGAGTATCATTAGATCGTTGACTCAAGTGCTCAAATCACATGATTGGTATAGAGAAAAGCTAAAAGACATGAATAAGTACAAAGGAGACCACGTGGTAGTAACAACAAATAACTCACGACTATATCTTGTTTAGTCCTAAAGATATCGAGATGTATCAAGACCTAAAGATCATGAGGACACATATTAGGGAAGGACGAAGGTTAACATCAGTTTATGTATTGTCAACAGAGTTAATATAGATAAGACTCGAAAGAGCAAGACGATAGATTTATGGCAATCTCGATTCAGACATGTTATATTCAATAGGTGTAATGAGTCGATGCATGTAAAATCCGAAGAAGCCTCATTTGGAAGTGATTCGATGAATATTAAGAAATATGAAAAGTACAATCAACTATGGTCTATTGTACAAGAAAGGTGAAAATTGTAAGTTGACAGGAAATTATGATGCTGACTATGTCAGAGATCGTAATAAAGAAGATCAACTACTAGGTATGCTTTTAGAAATGGGTTAGGAGTAGTTTCTTAGTATAGTGAAAGACAAGCAACTATATCACTATCAATTATAGAAGCAGAGTATACAGCAACATCGATGGCAGCTCGATAAAGCACTTGGTTAATGCATTTGAAGAAAGATCTACACTAACTAGTAGATTATGTAGTACCATTGTATTATGATAATGAATCGACAATTAGCTTAGCAAAAAATCTAATTTTCCATGCAATAACTAAGTATGTGGAGATGCATTATTACTTAATCAAGAAAAAGGTCTTGCAAGAGGAAGTTGAAATGCCGTACATCAAGATAGACAATCAAGTTGTAATTGAGGGAGAATGTTAAAAGTCCAATACCAATTTCATGATCCAATCTAATTACACTTGTCCAAACCCAATTTCAAAGCTCAATCCATGGAAATTTTAAAATTTGTGTAGAAAATAGGAGATGACTCTAATCCAAAATATTTAATGGAGGTGAAAACATTTAAATCTAGAAAACTTTTGAATATTTGATGATACTTGTAAAATATGGTTGTTAAATTTTTATAATTTAGTATTTGTGCAGTTTGGATTAGTTCTAAATTACTATAAATACCCCTAAATTCCTGGTTGTAGTTATCAAATGAAAAGTAAAAAATTAGAATAGAAAAAAAAGAATGAGCTGTGAGTGTTGCAGTATTTCGTTTGTAAAATATCAATAGAGTTCTTCAGTTTAGTCATTCTCAGTTTTCAACATGGAAGACATTGAAATGCATGGGTCAAATTTATCTGTGGTGTAAAAAATATTTCTCATTTAGAAAATATTCCTTATTCTCCCGAACAAATTCCCAGTTTTTTATTTTCAAAACAATGTTGTTATGCCGCCTTGAACGGTGAGGTTTGCAAATATGTAGCAAGCAACTTACGGAAAGCATGAATAAATCATTTTCTCCAAGTTTCTCTACAGCCTTGGCAACGAGGCCCCAATGTGTCTATACCTCTTTGCAGTTAATGTTGCAATCTTCTAAGAAAAACAAAAATTGCATCACCACTATGTCAATATTAATTATTTACTTCACTGTCCATTATCGTTATACAGCCAAACTCTTAAATTAGGGAAAAGGACATCGATACCTCCTCCTCTAACGAAATGGTCACACACATAACCCTTTCGGACAAAGTCTGTATGACTATTTTGAATATAAAATGTATCTGGGCAATTTCTTTAAAGGAGCTAGAGTTGATAATTCGTGCTATTTGCTTCAAGTGATCTTTGACCACCTTATATGTCATATCAATCTCTATTTTTAGCTGGTCAACATCCACACCAACTTCCAATTCCTTTTCTGCTTCTATGCAAGGCTTTGGCCAGCACTTCAGCATATATTGTGCCTGGATAGCAAATAACTTCGCCATTTATAAGAAATTCTACTTGCAGATACATTTAAAATCTAATTGAAAAATGCAAAAGAAATTAATGGCTGACATAGAAATGTAGAGAGAATGTTTTTGACAAAGAAATTCGTGAATAATTATCTCTGAAACTGGATGAAATGAATAATAGTTTGGTTGTTTATGTAGGAAATGATACATTTAACAATATTGATAACAAGTCTATTGCACAACATATTCAAAATATGAAAATACATTGAAAACAATTATAAATATATTAACAAATATTTTTATATTCAAAGTTTTAATTTTTACATTTTTATATTATTTAATGTAGCCCCGATAAAGTACTAGATACTGAATTGGTGATTATTTGACAATTTACTCCCGACTATGTTTGAATTGTCAAATTTTTAATTTTTTATTAAATTTAGTTGATTTGAGTTGGTTCCTTTAATTAGACCTCTTACACTGATGATCATAAAAAATATGGCCATGCTCGTGGTTCCAAGGATTCATCATCTCAATAACTTGCTTTAGCAGAAATAATCCGAAAACGTGTTATATCATATGTAATAAAAGATTCTGCAGCTTTTATACTTAAGAAATTGACACGATTTTGTGGCTTTGATTGGATCTTATTATAATTTTTTTGTAACAATTAATGATTGACTCGAACTGCAAAGGGCAAAAGAGTTTTTACCAAAGAAACTCATTTTTGTGAAAATCGATTCGAATATATACTAGCATCATCAAATGTTTCACGGATCAGTTAAGGAATATGAAATTATACAACTTTGAAGGAAAATTTGTGCTTTTCTTGGGCTAAGATAATCCTTGCGCTGTTAATTTATGCGAAATTATCAAGATACAATTTTTTTTTTGGGTATATATATCAAAATTATATCTCAAATATTTCATTTTAAATGAAATGAGGTTCAACAAGGTCTTATTTTGGAAGTGTGAAAATCTATTAACCACTAAATGAATGACACACCATATCATTTGTTATAATTGATGTAAAATTTTATTATTTTAGGAATTTTAAGATTTTAGAATTTTATTATTTTTAGACTTTCTGTTTTAATTAATATCAATTATAGTATGAGATTTAGTTACCTTAGGTAAATGTATTTTATTTCTATTATAATTATAATTTAGTTTCCCAATTTTAAGTTAACTTGAAGAAAGTATATTTTATATGTATTATACTTGTGATTTTAAGTTAATTGAGAGAGGTGCGCTTCCTCTATTTAGATCTTATTATTGTTTCAAGAACTTTTTAGATTCAATAATTCTACAAACTTTTATTAGGAAACTTGTTTTCTCTTATCTTCTTTATAACTCCTCTTCGTCGTTAATCAATAAAAAAAAAAGAAAAATAAGATTTCTTTCTTTTCTTGCTTGAATGTAAAAGCTTACATAGCCTACAAATGCAAATTCCAAAACCTATATAGCCTACAAATGCACATTCCAAATTCAGTAAAACTCATAATGTGTAGAAAAAAATCAAAATTCTATTCCCAATGTCTCCTAGGAAATAACCAGGAAACGGGAGAATCTTGTCAATAACAACCATCCGCAAATAGGAAGAATTCTCTGTGGCGGTTACATGAAGGAAGCTACAGTGAGGTTCTTGGCACAGACTTACAAACTCGTTCCATTATTACAAATTCTTGATGATCTTTGTTCTTGTTATTGTTTTTAAGCCATGTCTCTAACTATTTGGACTTCTTGTTGCTTTCAAAATGCCACCAAAGAAGGTGGCGGATGATCATCGCTGGTACTAATGTCGACGGCAACATAAGCGAGGGAGCGAAGCAATATTTGGTTGTTGTTTTGATGGCACTTTTTGGAGATTGAAACAAGACCTCTGGTGAAAGAGAAGAGTTTTTGAGTCCTTGAGTAATCTTGGAGGAGTTAATCAAGTTGCTGCAATACTTGAAAGTGATACCAAACGTGGAATCAGTGACAATGAAGCTGATCTTCGTCACAGAGTCAATGTTTTCGGAGCAAATAGGTACAAAAAACCAAAAGCAAAAAGCTTCATAAACATAAGTTTTGTTTTTGAGGCTTCAGAAGATACAACTATTATCATACTTTTGGTTTGTGCTGTACTCTCTCTGGGGTTTGGCATTGAACAAGAAGGCTTGAAAGAAGGCTGGTTCGATGGCGGTAGCATTATATTTTCTGTGTTTTTAGTTGTCATTGTCTCTGCTGTGAGTAATTTTAAGCAGGGTAGAAAATTTCAAGCTCTTGCTAATGAGAGCAGTGATATAAGAGTTGAAGTTGTGAGAGATGGCAGGCGCCGGCGTTTGTCAATCTTTGAGGTTGTTGTTGGTGAAGTTGTTTGTTTGAAGACTGGTGATCAAATTCCGGCTGATGGCTTGTTCTTGAATGGCCATTCTTTGAAGGTTGATGAGTCTAGCATGACTGGGGAAAGTGATCATCTTGAAGTTGATGAGAAGAGTCCTTTCTTGCTTTCGGCTACTAAAGTGACCGATGGCTATGGCTTCATGCTTGTCACTTCTGTTGGAATGAGCACTGCTTGGGGTGAGATGATGAGCTCTATTTCCTATGAGTTGAATGAGGAGATGCCATTGCAAGCTCGGCTCAACAAGGTGACTTCCTGCATTGGGAAGATTGGATTAACAGTGGCTGGGCTTGCGCTTGTAGTTATGTTGATTCGGTACTTCACAGGAAGCAAAAGAGAAGAGATGGGAAACAGAGAATTTCTTGGGAAGAAGACGAAGGTCGATGATGTGATGAATTCTGTGATCAACATTATTGCTGCTGCGGTCACCATTATTGTTGTGGCAATTCCTGAAGGCTTGCCTCTTGCTGTTACTCTTACGCTGGCTTTTTTGATGAAGAGAATGATGAAGGAACATGCTATGGTAAGAAAGCTCTCTGCTTGTGAGACCATGGGCTCCACAACAACCATTTGCACTGACAAAACAGGCACTCTCACTTTAAATAAAATGAAGGTTACAGAATTTTGGATTGGAAAAGAAGCAATGAAGGGTGATGCTAGCTTCTCAGGACTAGCACATAATGTCTCTGAGTTAGTGCAAGAAGCAGTTGGTTTAAACACCTTTGGTAATGTTGGTAGCCCAACTGAGAAGGCTATTCTTTCTTGGACTGTGGTTGATTTGGGGATGAATGTTGATAAACCGAAACAATACTGTTGAGTAATCAACGTGGAGGCCTTCATTTCAAAGAAAAAGAGAAGTGGAGTTTTGATGAAGAGGATCAACGAAAAGGCTGTTCACACACACTGGAAGGGAGCGGCAGAGATGATACTGGCCATGTGTTCTCACTATTAAGTCAAAAGGGGGACAATCAGAGTCTTGGATCGTGAAGCAAGAGAGCAAATTGAGATAGTTATCAAGGACATGGCAGCAAAGTGCTTGCGATGCATTGCTTTTGCTCACACCAAAGTTGCAGAAGCTGATGGACAAGTACAGGAGAAGCTTGAAGAAACTGGACTGACCTTGTTGGTGCTTGTGGGATTGAAGGATCCTTGTCGTCCAGGCGTCAGAGCAGCAGTTGAATCTTGCAGAAATGCAGGGGTGATTGTCAAGATGGTAACTGGAGACAATGTGCACACAGCTAGAGCCATACCTATTGAATGTGGAATCCTGAACCCTGATGTGGATTTAAACAATGACGATGCAGTAATTGAAGGTGTTCAATTTAGAGTCTCTCAGCTGAAGAAAGGGTGGCAATGATTGAAAGCATCAGAGTGATGGCAAGGTCTTCCCCACTAGACAAGCTTCTGATGGTACAAAGCTTGAAGCAAAAAGGCCATGTTGTAGCAGTGACTGGCGATGGCACAAATGATGCTCAAGGCAGCAGATATTGGACTCTCGATGGGAACTCAAGGAACTGAAGTGGCAAAGGAGAGCTCAGATAGTCATTATGGATGACAACTTCACCTCTGTGGTGACAGTTCTGAGATGGGGACGATGTGTCTACAACAAAATTCAGAAATTCCTCCAATTTCACCTCACAGTCAATGTTGATGCTCTTGTCATCAACTTTGTTGCTGCTGTTTCTTCAGGAAAAGTCCCACTAACTGCTGTTTCAGCTGCTCTGGGTGAACCTAATAATGGATATACTGGGAGCATTGGCAACGGCCACTGAGCTGCCCACCAATGATCTCATGTCAAAGCCTCCTGTTGGCCGACCCAAGCCTCTGATAACAAAATTCATGTGGAGGAATCTCATCTCTCAGGCCATTTATCAGGTGGCCATCTTATTGACTCTGGAATTTAAGGGAAGATCAATCTTTGGCGTGAAGGAATGTATTAAAGATACCATGATTTTCAATACTTTCGTCTTTTGCCAAATATTCTAGCAATCATTGGAATTACCATTGCTCTTCAACTTATAATGGTAGAGTTTCTGAAGAAGTTGGCTGATACTGAGAGGCTGAATTGGGGGCAATGGGTAGCTTGTATTGGCATTGCAGCTATGTCTTGGTGAATTGATTTTCTCTTCAAGTGCATTCCTGTTTCTGGCAGGCAGCCGCTTCTCAAGCAAAGAGCTTCATGAAACACAAATCCATAATCAATTCCCTATCAGTTAATATTTCCTTTTATCTCATAAATTTCATAGTTCAATTTGAAAAATACAAGTCTAATAGCTAATTAGTTCATAAATGAAAGTTATTTTGAATAAAATAAAATAATCTATTGCTTCATCAGGTCCTTAGAATTTCATTTGACCAATTAAATATATTATTAAAAAATACATATATCTTTAGCAAGTATTAAGCATTAAACTTGGAGGAGAGGATTCGTTAACTATAAAAGAAGAAAAAAGTCGTGCGGGTGTTTATTAAAATGTCCCAGTGAAGCTCCGGAACAATATCATACTTCATTACTTCTAACAAACATCTGCATTGGAATAAAAACAAGTGCAAGCTGTAATGTGCAAATAGTACATGCAGCAGCCGTTGGATGCATATAATTTCAACCATAGGATCAGTTTGTAAAGACTTAAGATGAAATGAGAAATTACAAAGCGATTCCCTAGTGGAAACCAACTCCTATGCTTATACAAGCCTACTTTTGGAGTATAATAATTTATATTAACGATGCACTTTTCAATGCTAATATTGATGCGGTTTCTCTGCGTGCTCTTAAATAGTGTCAAAACTCCTGCTCGCAGGATGCTCGAGCAAGAATGCTTTCCGATTTCAGTTCTCCTTTATTCATCGGAACAGCGATCTCCTTGGGCCTGTACTCACAGAAAACGAGGTCAGGGGTCGCCGGGTATTCTTCCGGTGAGAACCCTCCGACGCTCAAGTCAGTGATCGGGTTATTCTTTTTGTATCCCTCTTTGTTAGAGGGACCGGAGGAATTAAAGAGGTATTTTTATCTTTTTTTGGTAAGAACAACCTGTGGGAAATTCAAAAGGAAAAAATCAATGGAGAAGAATAAAAACCTGTAGGAATTATCGGAACCCCGAACCTTTACTTCAATTTTTCTCTTATACTTCCGTTTTCCCGCCCTTTTTTCTTCGGGGGCGGCCGTTCCCGCGTCTATGGTGTCTGGGTTCCTCTGACAGCCGGGATCACTGTGGCACTTCCTGGGAATGCGAGACTATCTGGTGGGCATGGGTTCCCATGGCCTGATTATTGTGTTGGGCGTGTGCGCATGAAATGATGACACTGTAGGGGCGAGTGCTCGGCCATCAGTAATAGTCCCGACACCATACCGCGTGGGGTACTGGTCAGGCATCGATCATCGCATTAAATCACTGGAGAGACGGGTCAGACTGTCTTGAACCGGCTGTACTTAAATCTTGCATCCACTTCGTGCCATAGCTGATTGGGATGGGTCATACTTAGGGGTTTGACGCTTAGTAAGGCCGTCTTCGTGCCAGCGGTAGGGTATTCTACTCGAGGTGGGCTGACCTCGAGGTCTTTTACTCGAGCTAGGTTGGCCTCGAAGAGATCTGCTCAATATTACCCAAACACTAGTCCCTCAGTTTCTAGTCTTTGGAGTGAAGCGAGATAAGATTGGAAACTTCTTGTCTAGGCCGGCTTCCCGGCCTTTTTATCTTCCCGTGTGAGTTGTCTTCCTCTTCCATCATTCCATATTTAATGCGAGACATGTGGATGGATCCAGGCCGCGCGTTTAAATTTTGAAGAGACGTTATTTGGACAGTCGTGTCTCTTGAGATGCGTGCCATCTGCGGAAGAGACGCGCTTTCCCCTTTAAAAACCCTCGATTTCTTTACTGTACTTCCTATTGTCCATTTTTGTTCAGACCAAAATTAATCGCTAGCAAGTTCTTCTCATCTTCTTGCATTTTCTTTGTGCCATCACTGCCATTTCCCGCCGTCAGCTCTTTCACAGGTATAAACCTCTTCCCTCTTCTCGTTTATGCTCTGTTCTTCATTTATTTCGGGTTTCTGACTTCCATCTGGTAGATTTTATCCATAGGGAAACATGTCAGACTCTCAACAACCCCGTAGAATGTTGTCCAAAGAATCTTCCTCTTTGAGTGATGTTGAACCAATTAGGATGGTCCCCGTGAGCGATTCAAGTCCTGAGAGGGTGTTGGTTGTGGCGGAGACCTGGCCGCAATAGGGGGAAAGGGTTCGCTAGAGGTCGGAGAGTAGGTGGTTCCCCATTAATCATATGAGGTGTGAAACTTCACACCCGGACCAAAACAGACTTAGGGACACCTACCAAATACCGCCTAGTGTGGTTTTGCGGGTGCCCGGTAAGGGTGACATGCCCAGCCGTCCTCCTCGGGGGTATGTTACTTTCCATATGGAGAGCATTAGGTGGGGGGTTAGGTTGCCTCTTCAGCCTTATTTTGCCCGTATTCTGTCCAGACTCCGATTGGTCCCAGGGCAGTTGAACCCAAATAAGTGGAGGGTCTTGTCCGGTCTTTACGTATTGTGGAGGTGGTGCAATATGGGCGAGCCCTCGGTAGAGGAGATAAAGTATCTTTACCAACTGAAAAGCAGCCCGAAGGATGCTGGCTGGTACTACTTCGCCTCCAGTCTAAAAGGCAAGAAACCCATTACTGATCTCGCCACTTCTGGCGGCAACTGGAAGGGCAAGTTTTTCTTTGCCGGGGGAGATTGGGGGCAAGCTTCATCTTCCTCTGAAGGGATCTCTCCGATTCCTTTTCATTTTTGCACTCCAGGTCGCCTACTATTCAGTATGTTCTTATTTCAGTTTCTCTGCTCGCATCTTTTCTCACTATTTTGTTCTGGTTGTTGTTGCAGTATCTTGGGGTGCTTCTTACAGAATTGGGGAAGAGCTTCAAGCCCGTGTCAACACTGCTCTCGACAACGCGAGCTCGTGCAAGGAGTTACTTACCATCCAGAATTTTGTTGAGTTTGGCCTGGCCCCTCAAGAGGAGATGAGTGGTGTGCTTTCTTTGCTGAAGAGGCCTGCGAGCACCTCGGTTCACCCGAGCAGCTCCTCTGCTCCAGCGAAGAGGCCTCGAACCGACACTCCCACTTCACCGGTTCGAGCTGCACCCCCTGTTCGGGAGATGCAGTGAGCAACAGAGAGTGCGACCCGCAGGCGTCCGAGGACTGCAGCTTCAGCTCGGCCTCGATCAGGGATAAGTTCTTGGAGGATAAGTTCTTGGAGGGGATAGAGGCTTCTGGCACTGATGACCTAGTTGACGCATTCCACCGCCTCTCTTATCGTGCTGCGGCTGTAGCTATCGCCTTCAAGGCCAAGACTCTGGATTCTCATAGGAAGATCAGAGCAGAAAATCAGAACTTGAAACGGAGTCTTGAGCAAAAGGATGAGGAGGCAACGAAGCTTCGAACTGAGATGTTTATTCTCGAGGAGAAGGTGGCCCTATCGGAGTCCAAAGCACTCCAACTCGAGAAGGAGCTGTCTTTGGTCAGGGAGGAGCTGGTGAATGCTCGGAAGGACCTGGATGTGCAGAGGTCCCCCTTTGAGAGGTCCATGGAGGCAGAGACTTCTCGCCTTCAGAGGAGGTTGGACTCTTTGGAAGGCAGGCTCACAACAGAGTACAACGATAGAGTGACTTTCAGCTACGACTGCCTCGTGTCTGTCTTAAGTAAGGAGCATCCCGAAGTGGACATATCCAAGCTCGAGGCAGGCGTTGCGGCCTACCTGCTCGAGCATGATGCCCCAGATCAACAACTGAGGCTCCTGCCGAGTCTGAGGAGGCTGTTCCTCCTGCTGCTGAAGTCTCCCCTGCTCCTGTTGCTGCTGTTGCCACGGAAGGCGCTCCAACCCCGAGGACCCAGCTCCCCCTTCTAGCCTTAATGCTCTAGCCAACTGATTTTTTTTTCTTTTTGTACTTGTATTTTTTGATGGATGAATAAACAACATCCATTGGATAATTTGTCTCTGTGTTTGTATATATATATATTCGCCTTGCATCTTTTGTGAGATTTACTCCAGGCCTTTGCTAAATGAACTTTAACAAATGTTGGGCCCTTGTTTTTCTTCTCCGAGTCATTTCTGCTTACGTCCTCTCTTGACTTATGTATGACGAAATTCTGCCTTAAGTTAGGCTTATAGGCCTTTGTTTATCTTGCAAGCTCGATCTGCTCGAGCTGATGTTCGACTTATGCTTAGCCCTCGTGTTTTCTTCGCGAGCTTATCCTGCTCGAGCAGGCAATTGGTTCACGCTTTGCGCCGTTTCGCCTTAAGCGAGGCTTTGAGACTTCTGGCCCTTGCGTTTTCATCGTGAGCTTATCCTGCTCTAGCATTCAATATGCTCACGCTTGTCACCGTCTCGCCTCAAATTTGGCTTAGAGACTTTTGGCCTTTTGCGTTTTCTTCATGAGCTTATCCTGCTCGAGCCTGTAATTGGCTCACGCTTGGCACCGTCTCGCCTTAAATTTGGCTTAGAGACTTTTGGCCTTTTGCGTTTTCTTTACGAGCTTATCCTGCTTGAGCTTGTAATTGGCTCACGCTTGGCACCGTCTCGCCTTAAATTTGGCTTAGAGACTTTTGGCCTTTTGCGTTTTCTTTACGAGCTTATCCTGCTCGAGCATGTAATTGGCTCATGCTTGGCACCGTCTCGCCTTAAATTTGGCTTAGAGACTTTTGGCCTTTTGCGTTCTCTTCACGAGCTTATCTTGCTCGAGCCTGTAATTGGCTCACGCTTGGCACCATCTAGCCTTAAATTTGCCTTAGAGACTTTTGGCCTTTTGCGTTTTCTTCACGAGCTTATCCTGCTCGAGCCTGCAATTGGCTCACGCTTGGCACCATCTCGCCTTAAATTTGGCTTAGAGACTTTTGGCCTTTTGCGTTCTCTTCACGATCTTATCCTGCTCAAGCCTGCAATTGGCTCACATTTGGCACCGTCTCGCCTTAAATTTGGCTTAGAGACTTCTGGCCTTTTGGTCATATTGAATTAATGTTTGGAAGCATTTTCTTATTTTTATTCATGCTCAAATTTTTACACATCTCTACTTTTGGGGGAAATCGAATATCGATGATTGCATTACAAGGGAACTTATTGGAAATATTTCATTAAATGCTGCGTGTTCCATGGCCTCTTGACTTCTCATCCGTCTGGGTGAGTCAGCCTGTACGCTCCCAGTCCGGCTATTTGAGACCCTATAGGGACCTTCCCAGTTGGGTCCCAACACACTTTGCCTGGGGTCCTTCGTGTTCTGATTGACTCTTCTAAGTATCCAATCTCTCACCTGAAATCGGCGGATGTGGACGTTTCGGTTGTAATAGCGAGTCACTCTCTGCTGGTACTCAGCGATCTTTGTAGCGGCCCTTTCCCTTTTCTCTTCCAGCAAGTCCAAGCCTGCGCACATCTGCTCGTCATTTTGCCCTTCGTTGAAGTGCTCTGTTCGGTGTGTTCCCATCCCTATTTCAGCGGGAATAACCGTTTTATGCCCAAATGCCAAGGAGAATGGGGCTTCCTCGTGGCCGTTTTGTATATGGTTTTGTAAGCCCACAAGACACCAGGCAGCTCGTCAACCCAAGCTTCCTTCCGCTCACCGAGTCTGGTCTTCAAGAGGCGTTTTATAGTCTTGTTTGCGGCTTCCACTTGCCCGTTGGCCTGCGGGTGTGATGGAGAGCAAAATTTTAACTCTATTCCCATGTTTTTACAGAAGTCTCTGAACTTGTTGTTGTCAAATTGTCTCTCGTTGTTCGTAACCAACGCGTGGGGAATCCCATACCTGCAAATCACATTTTTCCAAATGAAGTCAGTGGTCTTGTTTTCAGTGATACTACTCAAGGCTCCCACTTCAACCCATTTAGTGAAATAATCAATTGCCACCACGGCGTGAGTTGCGGATGCTCTCCTTCTAGTATTGGTCCAACTAAGTCAATTCCCCACTAAGCAAATGGCCAAGGTGAGTTCATCACGCTGAGGTTCTCGGGAGGCTGGGCCATGTAATTGGCAAAGCTTTGGCAACTCTTGTAGCTCTTAGTCTTCTCTTGTGCATCCTGATGCATGCGACGCCAAAATTATCCCTGTATTAAAGCCTTAAAGGCCAAAGATCTCGCGCCAGAGTGGTTCCCACAGATCCCTTCATGTATTTCCTGGAGGACATAATCGGCTTCCTCCTGATCTAAATACCGCAACAGTGGGAGAGTATATCCTCGCCTGTATAATACCCCATCAATCAAAGTATACTTGGCCGCTTTACACTTCAGCTTCCTTGCCTGCTTCTTATCGGCAGGCAACTCTCCTTCCTTGAGGTAATAAACAATTGGTTCCATCTAAGTGCTGCTCAACGATAAACTCATCACCTCGTCTTCCTGCTCGATAATCGAGCAGGTCTTGACGTCTAACAGGATAGACTTTGGTATTTTGGGGTCGGATGTAGCGGCCATTCACGCTATCATGTCAGCTAAAAAATTCTTCCCTCTCGTGATCTGCTCCACCTCGACAGTCCGGAAATTCTTTATTAGCTGCTTCACCTTCCGAAGGTAAGCCTCCATCTTCTCGTCTTTTGCTTGGAAGCTTTTGTTGAGGTGATTTACTATTAGCTGTGAATCTATTTAAAGCTTTACCTCTTCTGCCTTCACTACCAGGGCGAGTTTCAATCCTGCAATTACAGCCTCGTACTCGACTTGGTTGTTGGTGACTTCAAATTCCAGCTTCACAGCATATTGTACCTCTGCCCCTTCAAGATTAAGGAGCACAAATCCTGCTCCTGCTCCTTGATCTCCACACGACCCATCTACTGTGACTGTCCATGCGTTGGTCGAGACAGAGGGGTCTGGTGGGTGCTCGCTATCCATCTCCTCATTTCTTTCTGTGCATTTGACCACGAAGTCAGCTAAGGATTGAGCTTTTATAGCTGTGCGGGGTTGGTAGCTGATGTCGAATTCACTGAGCTCCACCGACCATTTTACTAACCTTCCGGAGGTCTCTGGCTTGTGTAGAGTCTGCCTAAGCGATTGGTTCGTCAAAACCGTCATTGAATGCGCTTGGAAGTAAGGTCTCAGTTTTCGGGCTACCGTCACCAGGGCCAGTGCCCATCTTTCCATTAGTAGATATCGAGTTTCAGCCCCCAACAAGGCTCTGCTCGTGTAACAGACGGGGTACTGCACCCCGACTCTTCCTTTACTAGAACCGAGCTTATTGCCCATTGTGTGACAGCTAAATACAAAAACAGAACCTCCCTTGCTCGAGGTGTTGACAGCAACGGAGCTTTCAACAAGTATTCTTTCAACTGTTGGAACGCTGCCTCGTATTCTCGTGTCCACTTGGTCTTTCTCCCTTTTTTCATTTCTTGGAAGAAGACGCGTCATTTATCTGTGGCTCAGGAGATGAACCTGTTGAGTGATGCCAATTTACCTGTTAGGCTTTGTATTTCCTTGAGAGTAAGCGGGGATATCATCTCCACTACTGCTCTTATCTTTTCGGGATTGGCCCGAACCAACTCCAAAGGCACATTTTTCTGGATTAAGTTTCATCCGATATTTTCTTAGGAGCGCGAAGGTTTCTTCCAGATGCTTTACATGTTCCCCCACGTCCTTTGACTTAGTGATCATGTCATCCATGTAAACCTCCATTGTACGGCCGATCAGTAGGTTGCCCCTGCGTTTTTCAGGCCAATGGGCATAATCTTGTAGCAAAATAGGCCTTGGTTGGTAATGAAGGCCGTGCATTCTTCGTCTAGCCGATGCATGGGAATTTGGTTGTAGCCTGAGAAGGCGTCCATGAAGCTAAGCAGTCCGTGTCCCGTCGTGGCATCCACCAGCCGGTCTATTTTTGGCAATGTGAAGCTATCTTTCTGACAAGCTTTATTTACATCCGTGAAGTCCACGCACATTCTCCATTTCCCACTTGCCTTCTTTACCAGTACCACGTTCGAGATCCATTCAGGGTAGGAGACCTCCCTTATGAATCCCGCTTTCAGCAGCTTCTCCACCTCACAGTTTATGGCCTCTTATCTTTCTTGGTTGACGCATCTCCTCTTTTGCCTCACTGGCTTAGCTTCCTTCCGTATTGCCAACCTGTAACACGCCACCTCCAGGTCAATCTTAGGCATATCCTCGTGTGTCCACGCGAATACATCAGAGTGTGCTCGCAGGCACTTGACCAGATTTTTCTTTAGCTTGCCACTAATGCCCGAGCCGATTCGGACCTTCTTCTCGTGGTCGTCTGGTCTTATTCTAATTTCCTCTAGTTCTTCTGCGGGCTCCTGTCTTCCGCTCTTCGACTCCCCCCTCGAGTCTAAAGTTGCTACCTGCATGACTTCCTTCGCTGCCACAGCGTAGCAGCTCCTTGTGACCCTCTGGCTGCCCTTGACGAATCCTACAGCCCCATTTACCTGGTACTTCAAGGCTAAGTAATGGGTGGATAATACTGATTGGCTGACTCTCATAAAAGGCCTCCCCAATATTGCTTGGGAGGGGCTGACTTCATCCACCACCACAAAGTATAGTATCATGTTCTTTTCAAAAGGCCTCGAGCCCATAGTCACAGCCAGTTTGATGATTCCCAGAGGGATCGGCTTTCTTCCCCCGAACCCTTTCAGGGAAGTGTTCGTCTGCTCGAGGCTCACGTCCGCTATTCCCAAATCGTCGAGTGTAGCTTTGAAGAGAATATCCACCGAACTTCCCGACCACCAATACTCGATCGACCTCCTTATTAGCAACATTTGCCTTAACGACCAAGGCATCTTCGTGTGGGTACAGTATCCCTTCTTCATCCTCCTCCATCCACATGATGGGCACCTGCCGTACCTTAGCCTTTTTTGCAGCAGGTCCAGTAAGCAAGACCTCCCGGCTAGCAGCGGCGTATCTGCAATAGTATTTTCGGGCCTTGTTTGAATTTCCGCCATCGTGGGTCCTCCCGAGATCACCCTCGTGGCCGGTGGCTCCAGATCCATGTTATAGGCTCGGTTATCTTCCTCCAGCTGCTGCTCAACCACTGGATATCCCTCTTCAATAAAATCATCTAAATACCAGTTTCTAACCAAATCTTCCACCTGGTTCTTCAAGTCCCGGAATTGTGACGTTGAGTGGCCGTGGTCACCATGGAAACGGCAAAACCTCTATCTCTTCTACCAGCCGGTTTGGCCATTGGTGTTGGAGGGCTCAACAGTCCTCGTTCCTCCGCTACTTCGAGTATTTCTTTAAGTGACACCTTCAATGTCGTGTATTACCTGTAGGCAGGGCTCTGCTTAACCATTTGTATCGCTCAATCTCGTGGGAAGCTTCTCGGGGGAGGTGGCAACGGACAGTCAGCTCCGTTGTCGTTCAGCATAGGTCAGCTCAGTGGCTGGTTGTGGAATGGGCATTGTCGTGCCGCCTGTATTCCCTATGGTCCCAATTTGGAAACCTGCGAGGTAGAATGGGAATCATTCGTGGCTGGGGAGCTCTTTGATAGGGGTTATAAACGGCAACCCATTCCCTCAATACTCTGGAAGTTGATGCTCCTCGAGCAGCACCTCCTTTTTCTTTCCTCTTTGCTCTCACTGCCCTGCTCACTTCTCAGCTTCACCGCCTTTTTCTCCTCGATAATCATATCTATCTTTACCTGCTCGTATGCATCAGAATACAAACGGATCGAGGGACTTCGTAGATTGTACCATGGCCTCCCCATCCTAATTCTGTCTTTCATCCCCCTTAACGCCTAAGGATGGTTGAATGCCCCAAGATCTAGAACCGATCGGTGATATCACTTGACAAACTCCTGGAGGGGCTCTCCCTCTCTTTATTTTATCTCTGACAACTCCATCATGTTATCTTTGGGAGCCACCGCGCCCCGGAACTACTCCGCAAATTCTCTGCACATTTGCTCAAAGCTCAGAGCACTTCCCCGCGGTAGCCTGCGGTACCATTCTCTCGCCCTTCCCTCCAGAGTGAGTGGGAAGGTCCTGCACCGCTGGGTTGCCGTCAGGCCCTGTACCCCGGTTATGTCGTTCAACCGCTCTATGTGTACCAACGGATCACTCTTCCCTGAGAACCTCTGGTCTAAGAATCGAAAATCCCAAGGGATTGTGACGCCCATGATCTCCGCTGAGAGTGGAGACTGGTTGTTCAGCATTATCCTCTAACTTGGGCCTTTCCCGTTTCCCCGGAGATCCTCCACAACCTGCGCTAACCTGCGTACTTCCCTCTCCAACTCCTCCACACGGGAGGTCGGTGCCGTGTCCTGCAAATGCTGACGGGATCTCCTTTCCTCCAAGTTCGTCTCCTCCCTTCCGGCAACATTTGGTGTTTTCGGTCTCTGGGATTCGTCTCCTACATGCTCCGGACAGGCGTTCCCATGTTGGACTCAGGGATGTCATTACATGCTTTCCTCTGTCCCTCCCTAAGTTCTTGTAGGATGGATGTCTACGCTTCCATTTGTTTCTCCATCTGATCCATTCTCTCCTGGATAATGACAGTGACTTTGTACGTTCAGGTATAGCAACGACCTTCCAACCAATAAGAGAAAAAGTAAAAGAAAAATAATGACAACTCCCTTCCTTGAATAATGACAACTCCCTTCCTTGAATAATGACAGTGACTTTGTACGTTCAGGTATAGCAACGACCTTCCAACCAATAAGAGAAAAAGTAAAAGAAAAATAAACAAATAAAAACTCAAAGTTTCCGGCAAATGGGAATCCTCAACTGCATGATGCCCTAGGCAGAGCAGAGCTGCTTATTACACCAAAACTATAACACAAAAATTTACATCATGTACAAGAGCAGCAGTGGAATCATAAAATTCAATAAAATAAAAATACAAGTATATGACATTAATGCATAATCAAAAATTACGCTTTAGATTAGATTAATAATCTATTAGGTTTATTACTGTTCTCAAAGCCGAGAGGATGAACATATAAATAATTTTAGTCACGAAACAAAAGTTCCCATTTGCCCGTAGCTTTGAGTTTATATATTTTTTTTTTCTTTTACTTTTGCTCTTATTGGTTGGAAGGTTGTTGCTATTTTGAATGTAAACAAAAAAAAAAAACAAACCCAGAAATTTGAAGAATGAGAAATAAAGAATTAGATTTAAAACATATCAGCCACGATTAATAAAATGAGTTTTAAATTAAGGTTCAGTTATGTTAGTATTACTCCATCTTAGAACACTCTTTTATAATCATATAATTAAAATTATAATGTATTTTTTATCATTTATCATTTTCATTGTGGAGTTTTAAAGAGTACTCTAAGGTGGAGCAATTCTAAGATAATCATAACTTTTAAACTAAATTAGTAAATTTAGGTCTAACAATTAAGCAATTACACTACTTAAGTTAAGGCAATCAAATAAGACTCTTTTGCTAAAATCAATCTTAAAATGTAATTGGTACCAAAAAAAAAAAAAGTTAAATGATAAATAAAAACTATGTTCTATATTCAGCCCACAACAATCTCTACATACATAATAAAAGATGACGAAATTTCTTATGAAATGCTTGATGCGAAATAAAGAATTATTACCACACAAATGTAGACTAAAGCAAAAGAATAATCTTACAAAAAAAAAGTATAACAATCATAATAAAATATTAAATTCTTTTCCTTCTTCCAATGCATGTGATATGTGCTGGTAAATACGTATAATAAGAATTAGAGTAACACTGTAAGAGAGAGAAAAAGGGAAAATAAGGTACTGGATTATTACTTCATGAATTGAGAGGATTTCCCAATTCTGTGACTATCCTCTAACCATCTCGTGATGATCCATTCATAGGGGTGATTGGTTCATGAAGTTTCCTAGCAGTCAATTCCTATTCCTTGCAATCTATTCGTACAAGTTATTGACAATTCACTCTTAGAGATTAGTGGGAGTCTAATTTTATTCTTATTTGTGATGATTTATTTCCGTATCAACCAATAAGATATAGTTTTAGTTGATAAAAAATAAATTGCATGATTGATTTGAAAATCAATATTTTTAATTATCTTTATAATGGTATATCATATGCTTGATTTGGACTTATAAATTGATAGAACGAAGCATTTCAATTTCCATTTTAAATTATGGAAAACTTGTAAAATATTAAAGAAGATGAAAAGTAGGACAGTGCACAATCTCACTCTCGGAATAGGCGTGTGTAGTTCACTTTTCAATTGAAACAAAATTTCATCAAGATATTTAAATTCAGATCAAGAAATTGAGTTGGAGCATGGGTATTTTAAAAATGTAGAATGATCGAAACACAGTGCGTGAATTGCACAATGATCGAACATGGGTTGCACTTTCTGATGCTATGCGTGAAACAGAAGAAGACTGCCGGTTTCGTGTTGAACCGGTTTGGTCCACACGAACTAACTGCACTGCTCGCAAAAAGCGCACGTCAGTGCACTGACTATGGCTGCGCTAATCCATACGCAATAGAGGAGCATGCGACCTCTGATTTCGGCACCGTTTGCAACCGCCATATCAAAATTTAATTTTTTATTTATCTATGTTTTAAAATTAATTTTATGCCTCTATTATATATATATATATATATATATATATATATATATATATATATATATATATTTTATCTTTCTAAGATCTTAGAAATTAGAAATAAATATATATATATATATATGTATTTTTTATTCATGTGAAGTACATTTTATACTGCACTCATATGGGTGGTAAAATATAATAGATATTATTAAAGTCGGGCATAATAATGTAAATTGATGCATGTTTAGGAAAATTATATAAAAATGATGATAAGAGTTTAAGGAAACAAGGCATTTAAGTGGGATCATCATGTTTTCACCTCTTTCCTACGAATATTTTTTATACTTATTCACGTGAATAGATGCATGAAAGTTTTTTAATCCCTTAAAACTAAAATAAAATTATATTATTAAAATTTTAAACAGATTAAATAATAATAGTATTAATATTTTTGTACAAAAGAGCCTAAATGATGATAATTTAATTATTTAGAAAAGATGATGATTAGAAGTATCGACAACTTTTTGATTCTAATCTTTATATTAAATGATCATGTTTGGGGTTTGTGTTTGTGGAAAAATTATAAATATTTACAATAAAGGACCATGGTAATTAATGCTTTTTCCCTATGTTTTATTGTGGTAAAAAAGAAATGGCATCTTCAAATAATATAGTGGTCCAATTAAATAAAGGAGAAAAATTAAATAGTGGCAATTTTGATATTTAACACTGAAATGTTTAATATGTTCTCAAGGAGTAAGAGACTCTTGAGATTCTCAATAACACTATAATTGAGCCATAAGAGATTAAGGACAGTCCTATTGAACAATGCAATAATGATCGTGAAACATATTAATTTTGGAAAAGGAAGAATAGCAGTGCTCGGATTACATTATTGAGCTGCATGCAATATGACGTTATATGTGAGTTTGAGGAGTATTAGACAACTCATGAAATATGGCTTGCCTTGAAAGAAAATTTTGGTGGTACTTCAACAACCAAAATAAGAAGGCTCAACATCAAGTTCAATTCATTTAGAAAGTGCCTAGAAAAGGCTATGAGACAGTATTTAAGAGAAATGTCGAACATGATATGTGAGCTAAAAAATGCTGGACATATATTGACTAATGAGTAATAGGTTCAAGCAATATATGATCTTTTCTTGAATTTGAGAACATATGAGAGTTAATATGACCTATAATGATAACATTAAGACACATAATTATCAAGCATCATTTGGAACTAGAAGATGATTGCCCAGAGGCCGCAAAATCTTATAGTCAATTTTATATGGCCAACTCTAAATCATAGAAAGCTTCAAGTTTTAAGTGCAAAAGAGCAAGCAATACTTTCCATAAGGAAAGAAAATTGTGCTAGCTCAAGGGAAGCTTAATAACAGAAAGCACATGAAAGGAAAGCACACTAGTTAAAAGAAATTCAAGAGTAAAATGAATTCTTACAATTGTGGCAAACTAGGCCACTTCGGTTGTGAATGCATTGAGCCATAAAAGGTACAATTCATATCCACAAATTTAAGATATAATTATATGACAAATTCTATTTTTCTAACCGAATCTCATCCTTTTGTGGACTGTAGACTTAAGAGCAATAAAACACAAAGCTAGAAATCATGGATCATTTATAAAGTAACTTTAGATTAGTCAAGGAACCAAATGGATATACGTAAGTAATAACTTCAGAGTTAAAGCTAGAGGAATTTGCACTTGTAAGTTAGACTTACGTGGTAGCCGAGTAATTAATCTCCATGATGTTCTTTACGCTCTAGACATCAATTACAATTTTATAGTGTTAGTTTAAAAATTGCTCTTAATTCAACTCTAGTTGCTACTAGTTATTTATTAGATGGTTTTATTATTTTGGATACTAATTATGATTTAAATAATAGCTATTTTTCTATAAATGCATCTTACAATTTAGATGTAAATACTTGGCATACTAGTCTAGGACATATAGGGCAAGAAAGAATAAATAGATTAGCTAGAGAAGGCTTGTTGGGCTCACTCGCTAATATTGACATGCCTATTTGTGAAAGTTGTCTAGCTAAAAAACTAGCTAAAAAACCATTTGGTAAAGCTATGACATTTGTGGACCAATGAGTGTAAAGGCTAGATATGGCGTCATGTATTTTATTATATTTATTGATGACTACTCATGTTTTAGTCATGTTTTAGTCATGTTTATTTGATTTCTCATAAGTCTAAAGCATTGGATTGCTTTAGATCAAATTTAAATTTTGTAGAGAATCAATTAGACAAAAGGATTAAAGTTCTAAGAATGGACCGTAGACGTGAATACCTTTTAGAATAGTTCAAGGAACTATGCAATATTAAAGGTATTGAGAGAAAAATAATTATTTCTAAGACTCCACAAAAAAATGGTGTTGCGGAAAGCAGGAATAAAACATTACTCGAAATGGTTAGGTCTATGATGGTACAAGCAAATGTTCAAGTTTCTTACTGGGGTATGCATTATTGATTGCCACTTATGTTCTTAGTCGAGTTCCGAGTAAGTCAATAAGTTCCACTCCATCTGAGTTATCTCATTTGCGCCCCTGGGGGGTTGTAGCATATGTTCACAACCTATCTTATAAACATGGGAAATTGGGTCCAAGATGAAAGAAATTTATCTTTATAAGATATCGAGAACATTCCAATGGTATGTGTTCATATGTGAACATGATGATAGAACTATAATTGAGATAGAGACTTAGGATGTCACATTCTTGAAGAATGAATTCCTTAACATTTCTAAAGTTGACAAATATATTCATCTAACGAGTTGAATGATCTATAGATAAATGACACTTCTAATTTACAAATTAAGAGAAGCCTATATATATCTAGGGATTCTAATCCTAGTAAGAGTCGACCATAAGATGGGCTTACTCCACATGATCACTAAATTCTTACTCCACATGATTACTAAATTCATAGAAGTAATCGTAGACCCATCCTATGTCATTGTTTTAAAATTGAGGGGCAAGCATTTATGATTGCTTAACATGATGGTAATGGACCAAGAAATTATAGTGAGACTGACATGAGTTAAAAAAGTGTTTTATAACTCTCAAGAATAAGAGTGTCTAGTCATATTATAGCTTAGTAAGTCCGAGGTCAATATATAGAGTAAATAACTAGTTTTCCACTTGAACCACCATTTCCACAAGCATTTAATAAACTAAAGAAATCAAAAAATTCTTCTGAGATTTATGAAATTTTTAAGCGAGTGAAAATTAACATTCCTTTGTTAGATGCAATTAAATAGGCACCTTCATATGCTAAGGTTTTTAAAGACTTATGCACTGTCATGAGGAAATTGAAGAAAAAAAAAGGGCATTCATGGCGGAACATGTAAGTACAATTTTATCTACTAGTAATACATTGAAATATATAGATCTTGGTTGTCCTACTATATCTTGTATTATTGGTGTTCATAAAATTGAGCATGCTTTACTACACTTTGGTGCTAGTGTCAATTTGCTTTTGTCTTTAGTTTATCTTCAACTTAATGTTCGTGAGTTAAAATCAACTTCCATATTTACCAAAAGGAATAATGGAAGATGTTTTAGTAAAAATTGATAAATTCATATATTATGTAGATTTTATTGTCGTAGAAATTGAACCTATTGTGAATAATTATAAACCATTTCCTATAATTATAACTAGTGTTCCACTTGAACCACCATGTCCACAAGCATTTAATAAACTAAAGAAATCAAACAATTCTTCTGAGATTTATGAAATTTTTAAGCGAGTGAAAATTAACATTCCTTTGTTAGATGCAATTAAACAGGTACATTTATATGCTAAGTTTTTTAAAGACTTATGCACTGTCATGAGGAAATTGAAGAAAAGAAAAAGGACATTCATGGCGGAACATGTAAGTACAACTTTATCTACTAGTAATACATGAAATATATAGATCTTGGTTGTCCTACTATTTCTTGTATTATTAGTGGTCACAAAATTGAGCATGCTTTACTACACTTTGGTGCTAGTGTCAATTTGCTTTCGTATTTAGTTTATCTTCAACTTAATGTTCGTGAGTTAAAATCAACTTCCATATTTACAAAAAGGAATAATGGAAGATGTTTTAGTAAAAATTGATAAATTCATATATTATGTAGATTTAATTGTCGTAGAAATTGAACCTATTGTGAATAATTATAAACCAATTCTTGTAATTCTGGGCCGACTATTTTTAGCAGCCGCTAATAGTTTGATTAATTGTATGAATGATTTAATCAATTTGTCATTTGGAAATATGACTTTGGAATTGAATGTTTTCAACATTTGTAGGCAACCTAATGACGAAAATGAGAATGAAGATGATACTGATGAACAAAAAGAATTACTTGATTCTTGCATTGAGGAAAATATTTAAAAAAATGAATTTTTTTTCTGAACTTACTGATATTTGTTTGGTTAATTCAATTAAACTAATTAATCAATTGGAACTTGATACTTTTAATATATATTCATTGCTTGATTATGTGCAAACTTTACAAAATTATGGTAAAAACAAAAAATTTGAAGACCTTGGAATTATTAGAAAGACAGAACCAAAAGAAGCACGTAAACTGGAATTGAAACCATTGCTTGAAGGATTGAAGTATACTTTTCTTGGAGAAAAATAAACTTATTGTAATTTCTTCTATTCTAATAAGTGAGCAAGAAGGTAAGTTATTATTTATTCTTAAAAAGCATAAAAATGTGATTTGATGAACTTTAAATGATATTAAAAGTATTAATTCCTTGATTTGTACACATAGAATTAATTTGGAGGAAAATGCAAAAACATGTCAACAACCTCAAAGAAGATTAAACCCACAAATAAAAGAGGTAGTTAAAAATAAAACCTCTAAATTACTTGATGTAGGAATGATCCACCCTATCTCTATTAGTAAATGCGTAAATCTTATCTAAGTCATCCTAAAAAACTATCTCTAATAGTTAATTCCAATACGAATTACATCTAGTTGGTGTATATACATTGATTACAGAAAATAAATGAAGCCACTAGAAAAGATCACTTCCCCTTGCCATTTTTTACAAAATCTTAGAAAGAAGAGCTAGATATCCTTACGATTGCTTTTTAGATGGCTATTCAAATTATTATCAAATTCCTATAGCACTTGAGGATTAAGAAAAGACCACATTTATATGTCCTTTTGGAACATTTGTATTTAATAGAATGCCTTTTGGACTTTGTAATGCCCTTGGAACATTTTAAAGATATATGCTAAGCATTTTTTTGTCATAGTTGAACATTGTTTAGAGGTTTCTATGGATGATTTAACTGTGTTTGGGAATTCTTTTCATGATTGCTTTGATAATTTGAAAACAAATTTTAAAAAGATATGTTGAAAAAGAACTTGTGTTCAATTGGGAAAAATGTCATTATATGGTTACTTCTGAAATTGTATTAGGTCATGTTGTGTATGTTAAACGAATTGAAGTCGACAAAGCAAAATTGAAGTATATCCAAATTATCACAACAAAAAATGGTTAGACATGTATGATCCTTTTTAGGACATGCATGATTTTATAGGAATTTTATAAAAACTTTAGTGCTATATCTAAACCTCTTTGTAACCTATTATTAAAAGATGCACAATTTAAATAGAATATTAATTGCCAAAAATCCTTTGAACAAATAATTTGTCTTTTAATACTTGTACCTATTATGCAATCTCCTGATTGGTCTTTAATTTTTGAATTAATGAGTGATGCAAGTGATTTTGTTGTTGGTGCTATTTTAAGACAAAGAAGGAATGGTAAACCCTTTGTAATTTATTATGCAAGTAAAACTTTGGATAGTACTCAAATAAATTATTCTACATCTGAAAAAGAATTACTTGTTGTGGTATTTGCATTAAATAAATTTTGTTCATATTTGCTTAGTTTTAAATTTATTGTAATTACTGATCAAGTTGCTGTGAGATATTTGATAACTAAACAGGACACCATTGTTAGCCTAAATGGCTACACATTGTAATTTTGATGATAACAAACATGTGTCTTTAAGTAATTTAGTTAATATTGTATTTCACGTTTTCACTAGTTCTTGAAGGATAATATTTATACAAGTGAATCAAGCTCAAGACACTTAACGGGCAACAACTCGATTAAGAATGAATTTTAAGTCAACGAAGTTATTAATACAACAAATTCTTGTAAAACTGGTATGATTTCATATATATATATATATGGTTTAGCATTTGAGAAGCTCAAAGTATATATTTCATAAGAAATCATTTTTCATAAACTAAAAGTTTTATATATTTTAGATTTGAGTAATTTTCAAATTTTAGATTAAATTGAAAAATTTTTGATAACTTTGAATTTAATTAGTATTAGGTTAAAATTTTGGATATAGTCTTTTTGAAAAGTCTTATAAAGTTTTGGGTCATAGAATAATTTCAAATAGTTTTGAACCATATTATAATTTCAAAAATTTTTAGGAATAACTAATATTATTTAGAAATTTTGAAAATGAACTTATTTGAAAAATATTGTGACTTTTTGGGCTATAATATAATTATCAAAAGTTTTAGGTCAATCCACCACTAGACCACTATTTTTTTTTATGCTAATGATTACCTATATTAGAAAACTATGATGGGAATTTATTTGCAATCCTTAGGTTTTAAAATTTGGGAAATTGTAAGTGTTGGTCCATTCATACCTATTACCAAAAATGATAAAGGGGAAGATATCCCCAAATCATCGCGTCAATGGAGTGATGAAGAAAAGATAAATTTGTCTTTAAACTCCAAAGCCATGAATGCATTGTTTTGTGCTCTTGATAAGAAACAATTTCATAGAGTTTTTAGATGTGAGAGTGCACAATAAATTTGGAGCAAACTTGAAGTTGTTTATGAGGGAACAAATCAAGTTAAAGAGTCTAAAATCATTAGATACACTAGACAATATGAATTGTTCGACATGGAAAAAATTGAAAGTGTTTATGTCATGTTTATAAGGTTTACGAACATTGTGAACACATTGAGTGCTCTAGGAAAAATGTTTTTGAATAAGACAAATATTAAGAAAATCATTAGGTCATTAATAACTGGATAGAGACCTAAGAGAACTACCATAAAGGAAGCTAAAGATTTGAACACTTTACCTATTGGTGATTTAATTGGTTCTCTTATTTCTTATGAGGAAGATTTGACAGTTGAAAAAGAAAACATTGCCCTCAAAGGTTCAAAATATGAGAGTAATGAAGAAAGCGAGCTAGATAATGAAGAAATGACAATGATGGCTAGAAGATTTAGAAAATTTTTTAAGAAAACCAATGAGCAAAAAAAAATAAAAAAAATTCAAAAGCTACAAAAATCAAATGGAGAAGAAGAAGTAAATCATTTACTATGAATTCAAGAAGGCTGGACACATTCGATCAGAGTGTCCCCTTCTCAACAAGTTCAAGAAGAAGGCCATAGTTGCTATATAGGATGATAGTGATGATGAGTCAAGTGATGATGAAGAACATCAAGAAATGTCAACCCTAACTTTCATGGCATTTAGGGATGAATCATTTCATGAACTTGATGAGGTAAGTAATCTTACTTATGATGAACTGTATAATGCTTTTAAGGAATTGCATGATGATTGGATGGAAATTGATAAAAAGAATGCTTTCCTTAAAAAGAAAATGGTAGAGCTCATAAATGAAAATGAATCTTTAAGTGCTAAGATTACATGCCTAGAATTAGAGAATAAATCATTGCATGATAGAATTGATTTGTCAAATGAGAAACCTAGCACATCACTTGAGCATGTAGAATCACATGTAAATGATTTAATAAAGGAAAATGAGATGCTCAAGAAAAAGAATAATAAACTTAGTGATGTTGTCTTAAAATTTACAAATGGGCAAAAGATGTTAGATAATTTACTTGGTTCACAAAAATGTGTGTTTGACAGGAGAGGTATTGGCTATAAGCTAAATTTGAAGCAAAAGTATTATAAGAATTACTTTGTAAAGAAAATCTCTATTAATGATCAAGTTGTGTGTTTTTATTGCAATTAAAATGGTCATATGAAAATAGATGTCCTATGAAAAGAAATGTATATTATGGAATAAAATGTATTTGGCTTCCAAAAGGAATCTTTACTAACACTCAAGAACCCAAAAAGGTTTGGGTATCTAAGACTTAAGATTTCCTTTGTAGGTTTTGAAGAAAAAGAATAATAAATAGTATTTGGATAGTTGATGTTCAAGACACATGACGGGAAACTATGCTTAGTTTTCAAGCTTTATGAAGATAAAAAATAGTGAAGATATTTCCTTTGGAGATAATTCAAAAGGGAAGATTCTTAGAATTGGTAATGTCAGTAATGTGTCCTCTACCCTAATGGAGAATGTGTGTTTGGTTGAGAATTTGAAACACAACTTAATTAGTATTAGTCAATTATATGACAAAGGTTATAAAGTTATTTTTGATAAAACTAGATGTGTTATAGAGAATGCATGTGATAGTAAAATTATGTTTGTTGGTAATAGATGTGGCAATGTTTATACTATTGATATTTGATATGCATCTTCAAATGATAAATGTTTGTTCGCATTGCATGATGATGGTTAGCTATGGTATAGAAGATTAGGACAGGTTAGCTATGGTATAGAAGATTAGGAAATGTAAGCATGGATTTAATTTCAAAGATTTACAAAAATGATTTGGTAAAAGGTCTTTCGAAAATTGATTTTCAAAAGGATAAGATTTGTGAAGCATGCCAATTTCGTAAACAATTGAAAACTTTTTTTAAAAGCAAAAATCATATCTCTACTTTAAAACCACTTCAACTTTTTCATATTGATTTATATGGTCTTGCTAGATATGCTAGCTTAAATGGCAAGTATTATACATTTGTGATGGTTGATGATTTCTTTAGATTCAAATGGGTATTATTCTTAGCCAATAAGAATGATGCCTTTGATGCTTTTAAGCTGTTATTGCATTGCATTGCATGCATTAAAAGTGATCATGAAAGAGAATTTGAAAATCATTCATTTGAATGTTTTTGCAATAAGCATGGCATTGAAATCAATTCTCTTCACTTAGGACTCCACAACAAAATGGAGTTATTAAGAGAAATATATGTCTATTCAAGAAATGGTTAGGACCATGTTGAATGAAAATTCATTACCTAAGTATTTTTATGTCAAAGCTGTCAACACCACATGTTATATTTTAAATTGTGTGTTAATGATACCTACTCTAAATAAAACTTCGTATAAGCTTTGGAAATATACGACTGTCGAGGAGGACTCTCGAGTTGCCCCCTCTTCCGAAGCCCCAGCCCCCATTGCTAGCCCGACTACTCAAGCCCCTTGAATGGCTTTGTTGTACTCTCTTTTTTTTCAAGATCTTGTGTAACTTCGAGTGATAAAATAAAGAACATATATTTCTTACTTTGCCTTTGCACTCTTAATTCATTCAACAATTCTCTGTGGGGTAGATTTTTAGTAGACTTTGGGCTTTTTCCACATAAATTTAACTATGGCTAACTGTGACTATCCCCAAACTTTGGCTGTTTTACCTCACCCCAGACAGACTTTATATTCTGAGGCCGCGGTATCTCTCTATACGAGCTCGTTGTGCTCGTGCTCATTCTGGCTATGTCTGCCTCCTTATCTTACCCAAGTTAAACTTCGTAGCACCAGCCTTTAGCTTCCTTCGTGAGCCCATTTAACTCGAGCCTTTCTAGCCCTTCTCTCCTTAAGTTCAGACTTTGAGACTTTCGACCTTTGCATCCCTGCGTGAGCTTACTATGTTTGGTCCTTTACTTTGCTTGTGCTTGGCACCGTCTCGCCTTAAGTTAGGCTTTGGAACTTTCGGCCTTTTGCACCCCTTGCTTTGGATCTTTTGTGCTCTGGTTTACTCTTCTGCGTACCCAGTCTCCTACCTGAAATCGGTGGATGTGCACGTTCTGTCATCTTCCTTGCTGACCTTTCCTTTTTTTCCTTCAGCAGATCCAAATTCGTGCACATCAGCTCGTCGTTCTACCCTTCCTCAAAGTGCTCCGTCCGATGCGTGCCCATCCCTATTTCTGCTGGGATCACTGCTTCATGTCCGATGGCCAAGGAAAACGGCGTCTCCCCCGTAGCGGTTTTGTGTGTGGTCCTGTAGGTCCATAACACACCAGGCAGCTCGTCGACCCAAGCTCCCTTCTGCTCACCCAGTCTAGTCTTCAGGAGATGCTTTATAGTCTTGTTTGCGGCTTCCACTTGCTCATTTGCCTGCGGGTTCGATGGCGAGTAGAACTTCAGTTCTATCCCCATATTTCTGTAGAAGTCTCTGAACTTGTTGTTGTTGAACTGCCTCCCGTTGTCTGTGACCAATACGTGGGGGATCCCGTACTTGTAAATCACATTTCTCCAAATAAAGTCAATGGTTTTGCTTTCTGTAATGCTATTTAAAGCTTTCACTTCAACCCATATAATGAAATAGTCAATTGCCACCACATTGTATGTCACAGAAGCTCTTCTCTTTGGCAGCGGTCCGATTAGATCAATCCTCCATTAGGCAAATGGCCATGGTGAGTTCATCATGGTGATGCTCTCTGGAGGTTGAGCTATGTGGTCGGTGAAGCTTTGATAATTCTTGCAGCCCTTGGTATTTTCCTGCGGGTCCTGGTGCATCCGAGGCCAGAAGTATCCCTGCCTCAAGGCTTTAAAGGCTAGAGATCTTGTGCCAAAATGGTTACCGCAAATCCCTTCGTGTATCTCTCTGAGGACGTAGTCTACCTCCTCTTTATCCAAATAACGTAATAGCGACAGGGTGTATCTTCTTCTGTACAATAACCCATCGATCAATGTGTGCCTCGCCGCTTGACATCTCAGCTTCCTCGCTTGCTTTTTGTCGGCAGGAAATATCCCTTCCTTGAGATAAGTGATAATTGGATCCATCCAGGTGCTGCTCAAGGATAAGTTCATTACCTTGTCCTCCTGCTCGATACTTGAGCGGGACCTGATCTCCACTAGAATGGACTTGGGCATCTTGGGGTCAGATACAACCGCCATCCGTGCTACCATATCAAGTCGAAAGTTTTCTCCCTTAGCAATCTGTTCTACCTTTACTGCTCGAAACTTCCCCATCAACTGTTTTACCATTCAAAGGTAGCCTCCATCTTCTCGCCTTTTGCTTGGAAGCTTTTGTTAAGGTAGTTTGCCACCAGCTGAGAGTCTGTCCGGAGCTTTACTTCTTTAGCCTTTACTACCAAAGCGAGCTTCAGTCCCGTAATTACAGCCTCGTACTCAGCCTGGTTATTGGTGGCCTTAAATTCGAGTTTCACGGCATACTACATTTCCACCCCTTCTGGACTAAGAAGTACTACTCCTGCTCCCGTTCTTTGATCCCTACAAGATCCGTCCACTGTAACCATCCATACCTTACTTAGAGCAGGGGAACCCGCTGCTTGCTCTCCCCTGCTTGCTCGTTGTCTGTTCCTTTGTATGAATCTGTGCACTCGACCACAAAGTCTGCTAGGGCTTGTGCTCTTATTGTTGTTCGGGGTTCGTAGCTGATATCAAACTCGTTGAGCTCTATCGACTACTTTACCAGCTGGCCCGAAGTCTTCAGCTTGTGCAGGATCTGTCTGAGCGGCTGGTTCATCAAGACCGCTATCGAGTGTGCTTGGAAATAGGGCCTCAGCTTCCGGGCTGCCATTACCAATGCGAGTGCCCACTTTTCCACCTGCAGATATTGGGCTTGTGCCTCCAACAAAGCTCTGCTCGTATAATATACGGGGTGTTGCACACCCGACTTTTCCCTTATCAAGACCGACATCGTTGCCCATTGCGACACCGCCAAATATAAGTACAGAACCTCCCTTGATCGCGGTGTTGATAGCAACCGGGCTTTTAGTAAGTACCCCTTCAACTGTTGGAACACTGCTTATCTTCTCTGGGTTGACCTCAATTCCCCTGTTACTGACCATGAAACCCAAGAATTTTCCAGAACCCACTCCAAAGGCACACTTCTCAAGATTAAGCTTCATTAGGTATTCCCTCAAGAGCGCGAAGGTTTCTTCTAAATGCTTCACATGTTCCTCTACATCTTTGGACTTGGTGATCATGTCGTCCACATAAACTTCCATCGGGTGGCCAATCAGCGGCTTGAAAACCTTGTTCACCAGTCTCTGGTATGTTGCCCCTGCATTCTTCAGGCCGAAGGGCATGACCTTATAACAAAATAGGCCTTGATTGGTGATGATGATGAGCAGACCGTGTCCTGCTGTAGAGTCAACCAACTGATCTATTTTGGGCAATGGGAAGCTATCCTTTGGATAGGCTTTGTTCAGGTCCGTGAAGTCTACACATATTCTCCATTTTCCACTCGCCTTCTTTACCAATACCACATTTGAGATCCATTAAGAGTAGTTGACTTCCCTTATGCATCTTGCCTTCAGTAGCTTCTCTACCTCGCTATTCATGGCTTCATACCTCTCCTGCTTGACGCACCACCTCTTCTGCCTTACTGGCTTCGCATCTTTCCTTATTGCCAACCTCTGGCGTGCCACCTTCGGATCGATACTCGGCATATCTTCATGCGTCCAAGCGAACACATCGGAATGTGCTCGCAAACACTTGACCAGACTTTTTCTCAGCTGCTCACTCATTCCCGAGCCGATCCTGACCTTCTTCTCCTAGTCTTCTGGTCTTATCAAAATTTCTTGCAATTCTTCAGCAGTCGCATCCACCGGCGTCACCTGCATCAATTCCTTTGCCACTGTGGCATAAGAGCTCCTCACAATCCTTTAATTGCCCTTGACAACTCCCACCGCTCCATTTACGCGATACTTCAGGGCAAAGTAGTGAGTGGACATAACGGACTGTTTGATCCTCATGAAAGGCCTTCCCAATATAGCTTGGTATGGGCTAACTTTGTCCACAACCACGAAATCCAACATCATATTCTTCTTGAAGGGTTTTGAGCCCATGGTAACTGGCAAGTTGACAATCCCTAGGGGGGTTAGCCTCCCCCCCCACCGAATCCCTTTAGAAAGGTGCTTGTCTGCTCGAGCCTCCCATCCACTATCCCCAAATCGTCGAGAGTGGATTTAAAGAGAATATCTACCAAGCTCCCTGAGTCCACTAACATCCTGTTGAGCTCTCTGTTAGCGACATCCGCCCTTATCACCAAGGCATCCTTGTGGGGGTACAGAACTCCCTCTTCATCCTCCTCCATCCACTTGATGGGCACTTATCGGATCTTACCTCTCTTAGTGGCGGGCATAGTGAGCAGAACCTCCCAACTAGTAGAGGCGTATCTGCTGTAGTTTTTTCGAGCCCTGTTTAAATTTCCTGCCATCGTGGGCCCTCATACTATTACTTTCACAGCAGGTGGCTCATAGTCCATATCACATGTTTGACCATCCCCTGCTTATTGTTGCTCGACTACCGGGTGCCCCCTTTGATGAACTCCACCAGGATTTTTAAGTCATGGCATTGCGATGTCATATGGCCATGATCGCCGCGGAATTGGTAGAATCGGATTCTGTCCCTCTTGTTTGCTAGCTTGGACATCGGCGTCAGGGAATAAAACAGCCCTCACTCCTTTACAACCTGAAAAATCTCCTTAAATAACACTTTCAGCGGGGTGTATTGTCTGTAGGCGGGGTTTTGATCAACCATCTGCACCGCCCTATCCCAAGGAAAGTTTCCCCAGTGTGGAGGCAATGGGCAGTCGGCTCTGTTATTACTCTGTATAGGCTGATTCGCGGGGGGATTGCGAGGCGAGTTGGTACTATACTGCTGATATTCTCTAAGATCCCGGTCTGGCGACCTGCAAAGCGAAAGGCAGCCACTTGCGGCTGGGGAACACTCTGGTAGGGGTTATAGGGAGCAACCAGGTCCCTCCCCTCTTTAGGAGTAGATGCGATGTGCCACGAGCAGACCCCCTTTTTCTTTCCGCTTTGTCCCACTGCTCTGCTCGTTCCTTAGCTTCACAGACTTTTCTTCCTTGGTGACTATATCCATCTTCATCTGTTCGTATGTGTCAGAGTACGAGTAGATCGAGGGGCTCCGCAAGTTATACCAAGGTCTTCCCATCTTCACCCCCTCCTTCAACCCCCTCAGTGCTTGGGGATGAATGAATGCCCCGAGATGCAAGATTGCCCGGTGGTATCTCTTAATAAATTCTCGGAGAGACTCCCCCTCCTTCTTCTTTATCTCTTAACAAATTCTCAGAAATCGCTAAAGATTTTGACGCCCATGATTTCCGCTGAGAGAGGGAACTCGTTGTCCAACATTATCCTCCAACTTAGGGCTTTCCCGTTTCCCCGAAGGTCCTCTACAACCTGCACCAACCTGCGCACCTCTGCTTCCAATTCCTCCGCGCGGGAAGTAGGTGCCGTGTTTTGCAAGTGTTGACGGGATTCCCTTTCCTCCAAGTTCGTCTCCTCCTTTGCGGTAACGTTTTGTGCTTTCTACCTCTAGACTTCATCTTCTACATTCCCAGCGGAAGCGTTCCCTTGGCTGGTTTCAGGGACATCATTGTTTACTTTCCTCTATTTATCCCTGACCTCCTGCAAGATGGATGTCAATGTCTCCTTCTGTCTTTCCATCCGGTCCATACTTTCTTGGATTTCCCTATCCCGGGCCTCATTGGCCACCTCTTTTATGGTCACCGACTCTTCCGGACTTACTCCTCTTCTGCTGTTTCCCCTCATCGTTGTATTACTTTTTGAATGTATTGGGAATTTAGACTTTTTAAATTGATCCCCACAAACGATGCCAAAATGTTGATGTTGTTTTCTGCTCGTTCCTAAATGGTGTTGTAGACTTCTGCTCACTGGTTACTCGAGCGGGGTTTTCTGCTTCCACAAAAGGATGTCAGGGGTCGTCGGGTTTTTTTCCCTCGAAAACCCTCCAACGCTCAAGTCAGTAATCGGATTGATTCTTTTGGTATCTCTCTTAGCTTGAGAGATCAGAAGAATAGGAAGTCTTTAAATGGCTAGAAAAGAGAGAATCTAAGTTTTTGTGGTTAAGTTGGAGTTGGATTTTTTTTTTTTATTTGAAGAAAGGACAACGAAGAAAAAAGCCTTTTACCTTGTCCCTCTTCCCATATTTATCCTCCCGTTTTCCCGCCCTTATTTGCTTGGACGCCCACCCCCGCATTAATTGCGCCTGTGCCTTACTGACAGTTAGGGGCTGCTGCGGCACAACCTGGGGGCGTGGGATGTCAGGAGAATATGGGTTCCTGTGACCCAATGATGGTGCAGTGTAGGTTTGTGTGAAATGATGACACTGTGGAGGCATGCGCCGGTCATCGGTAACAGTGACGAAACCCTACGGCATGGGGCACCTATCAGTTCATCGATCGTTGTGACAAGTTATCAGGAGAAGGGGTCGTCCTGCCTAGGTCTGCTCTGCTCGGGCTCTGGTTTCCCTCTTCCTATGGTGCCTCAAGTAACATGACCGGGTCCTGCTCGGTGGTCGAGGATCTCTTTTACCCGAGCAGGATGAGGAGATCAAGATCTGACAACCTTGGAACACTTGACCTCGAACAGGAGTCTCTTAGTGCTAGCGATTAGGTCTTCTGCTCGGGCTGGATTTTCCTCGAAAGGGTCTGCTCGGCATTGCCCAAACAGCTTCTACAATGCATTTGATTCAAAAGTGGGGTTTAGTATTGGAAAAGAGACCTTTAGTAGAATAAACCTACGACTGAAATCACCTCGAGGTAACTTTTTTGTAATAAATCGGGGTTTGTGATTGAAGGATAAACGTGATCATTTGATAGTAAAATCTAGAGCAGAGACTAGAATTGGTTATGATGCTCAATAATGTGTTAAATTAGATAGGAATAAGAACAAATTTTGAGTTTATCTTTTCGTAGAATCACACAATCATCCTCTTGTAATGGAAGAGTGCACTCATATGCTACCTTCTCAAAGAAGAATATTCAATTCACAAGCAACGGAAGTATATTTGGTAGATGAATATGAAATTTCAGATAAGTCTACTTTTAAGCTAATGGGTAAGCAAATGGGAGGAAACCAGTCACTTGGATACACAAGACTCGATCAAAAGGGTTACGTTAGGACGAAAAGACAAAAGCAACTAGCATATAAAGAAGCATCTAATATTTTTAATCATTTTCCTGCACAACATTTAAAAAATCCTTATGGTATATTTTAAATTATTTTTCTGGACAACATTTAAGAAATCCTTTGGTGCAGCATAGTATCAAATCACTAATATATTTTCAGCTGATGCTAAAATGATAATTGATTATGGTCAATTTGGTGATGTTGTAGGTTTCGATACAACTTACAAAATTAATAAAGAGAATCGGCCATTTATAGTGCTTGTTTTCTTGGATTGAATTATCACCCAGAGATCGTTAACTTTGGTGTAGCATTATTGTATGATAAAACTGCTGATTCCTTCATTTGGTTGTTTGAAACATTTTTGCAGGCTATGTCTGGAAAGGCTCTAAAAAAAAATTTCATAGATTAGGATGCTGCCATGGCCAAGGCTATTTTACATGTCCTGCCTAATACATACTGTAGGCTCTCCACATGGCATATGATGCAAAATGCCTTGAAGCATATGGATGGCATGTTTAAAGGTACTAATACAGTGAAAATTGTCTTTTCGATGTTTATGGATAGTATTGCGGATGAAAATAAGTTTCTAATTACTTGGGATAACATGCTTGATGAATATGATGCATATGATAATAGTTGGCTAAAATGTATATTGAAGTTGAGACATAAATGTGTTTACACAAGTGGTAGGCAGGCATGGTCTATTGGAATAAAGATCACCCAACTAAGTAATAGTTTTAATGCAACTTTGAAAGACTTCTTGAAATCAAATCTTAATATGCCTCAATTGTTTATGCACTTTGAAAGGATGGTCAATGATAAACGATACAAGGAGTTAGAAGCAGAGTATGACTTATGTTATAGGTTGGTCAATAAGCAAAGTGTCTTCCAAGATCACTTTGAAGAGTCTACTGATTTATCTGTTAAAAAAATAGAGATTCTGTGGATGGTGAACATTTACTCAGTATGGTTGGTGTGGATGATTTCGAAAAGAGATGTGTGAACATGGAGAATAATAATGCATTGTCTTTTAGCTGTAGAAGGTTTGACATAAGGGGGACTTTATGTAGTCATACCATCAAGGTTCTTGGAAATGTTATGGATGTCAAAGAAATTCCTACCCAATATATTTTATAAAGGTGGACAAAACAAACAAGTGCAGTATCAAAGACATGCATGGGCGTGCAATCCAAGCAGATCTTAAGTTGCAGCAGACTTGTCGATATAGGTTTTTATGTTTTATATTTACCAAGATATCCAGTAGGGCTTCCGGGAGTGAAAAATCATATGAGCTAGCAAATGCGCATGTGATGGATTTGGCAAGAATAGTTGAAGATATCTTACGTTTGGAAATATATGGTAGTACGCAAGAAAAAGTTCAAGAATCTCCCTTAGTTTATGTAACATATGCATTTGTTTTTACTACATATGTTAATAATTAAAACAAGAAGGGGTCTATTTGATATTTTTTGTGTGTTTAAGTAGATGAAATGGGGAAGAAAAATAGAAGAGCGAAACCAAGACAGAGGGAGAGACTCGTTTGACCTGACCCGACCCAGAACCTGCACTTGACCTGGCCATAACTCCCTATTTTGACCACCCCCACCGACGATCTTAGTATCAAATCGAAGCTCACGAGCCATCGAACGTTCCCCTGCCATCCTCGCCGGCCAGAAACATCGAGAACACTGCCGATCGGGAGCACGAAGCTCGCGCACAAACCCATCACGATTTGGCAGTGTTTTCGTCAGATTTTGGCGATGCCACCACTTGGGTTTTGTTCTCTACCTTTCCCTCTATCATTTCTGACCATCTACAGCCATCGGGGAGATTGTTTTGCCGTTAATCAGCCGTTGGAAGATTTAAGGCTTTAAGAGCTCGATCCGGCGCCACCGCCTCGCGTGGGAGCTCACCACTGGCACCATTGAACTCAACTCAACGAGAAGTGCCTAGTCCGAGCTTCCCCATCGCCATTGGGTGAATTTCAGTCAACGTTGACTGTAGAGGTATATTGGTAATTTCACACATAGAGGGCAATTTTGTAATTTCTAGCTTTGAGGATGTTTTTGCAATTTGAATTGAGGATGAATTGATAATTTTATGATGTTGAGAATAAATTAGTAAATTATGAATTTGAGGGTTGTCAACAAGTATAATTTCGGATTTTATTAGTAAATTACGAATACAGGGTTAATAAGATATGCTGAGAGACTTGAGAGTTGAGATGTCTGGACGAATGTTTATTTTAAGTTTTATTTTTGTGACTTTAGTTCGAATTATAAATATGGGAAGTAATTATATTGTTTCTTTAAAATAAGTGGATCTACGGACTTGGGCGATAGCCGAGTCTGAGTTTATCACTGTGAGTTGAATATATTAAAACTATCGTTATTTTTATATAGTAAAGCTTGTTCGTGTAATAAGTATTTTAATTGTTTTCATTTAATGGTTCTCTGAAATAATTTTTTTATACGTATGAATATTTTGTTAATCTATATATATTCATTTATGTTCCGTATCAACTTTGAATTTGTAAAAGAGATGATTGATTTCGAGCATGATTTAAAGTGTTTTTATATGGATTTCGAGTATGATGTAAAGTGTATATGATTGATTTTTAGCATGATTTAAAATGTATATATATTGATTTCGAGCATGATTTAAAGTGTTTATATATGGATTTCAAGCATGATTTTCATTTCATATATGTATATATAAGTTATGAAAAATCATATTTTCATTTCATATATGTATATATAAGTTATGAAAAATCATGAAGCAAATATCCATTCCCTCCAGATAATATAAAATGAAATGAGATAGTAGGCCTTTGGAGCCAGTCTGAGCACACATAAAGGATTTGGGCCGTATGTTCGGGCGTGTTCACCCTTTGGGGGCATATGCGTGTAGACAGATATTGAGATATGATGAGATTTAGGACCGGGTGGTCTGGACACGATGTCGCCAGATAGCACATCATTGCACGTCCATTGAGATCCGGATATGAATTATGATGATAAGCATGAGATGGCACGTTCCCGTCTATCCGTGTAGCTCTGGGCATGATGGTACCCAGATAGTACGTCATTACCGTCCGTCGAGGTCCGAATATGACAAGATTATTCCCCTTGGTATTTGTTTAACGATAATTGTATTATTTAGTATTCGATATTTTAATATGAGATATTTTTCTTGATTTTGTGGTAGTATCAATTATATTTATATTCAGAATATGATTGAAAGGAAATGAATTTTTACATTAAAATAATTAATTGAGAAAATTAATTATACAAGTGATGCATTTATTTTTGTAAGTATTTTATGTTTCAAAAACTACAATCCACTCACTGAGCTCACTGAGTTTTATGCTCACTCTATTTTATTATACTTTTTCCTCCAGGAGATTACAGGTACAACAGGTGATCCAGCAGCTGTACATATTTGGATTCGTTTTTGGCCACGTGAGAGTGTCTGAGAATATAGATAATTTTCTTTTGTTAGTGTATATAATCATCATATTTTGGAATTATATTAGGGATGTAACATAAAAAATAGGAAACGTGTGTACTATTGGATATTTTACTGAATAAGACTGGTTGAAGATGTTTGATGCATAATAAATTATTTGGGAGTACTTGTGTTATAATTGCAGGTTTGAGAAAGTTATATGTTTAGGGGAGGTTCTGCTGAAATTTTCGGTAGAATTCTCATTAATAAGATTTATAATGTTTGAGTTTAGTTGTTCGAGATAAGTCCCTCTGGAGATTAGTAATACTCCTCATTAATTTGTGATTGATCATTCTTATTCAATAAGTAGTTTATAATTAGCTTTCATTTGTGAAGCTAAATTTTGTTCTTTCTGGCTAGTATAACAATTCTTTTCCATGCTTATTATAGCAGCCACAATTGATGACTTAAGTTCGAGAGGAAAGTTTTCATGATTCACTTCAACAAACAAACTTTCAGGCTTTGCTTCAACAAAATAGCTCAGGATTCTCAAAATAGCTAATTAATAACATAGGTTCTCAAGCTTCCAGTAGTACAAATTTGATGTAACAAAATGCAATTAATTTTAGTTTTGTTTTTTTCTTTTAATATTTCGTTAGTTTCCAGACACCAATGTCAACGTACTTCTTGTTAGTTTAGATTGATTTAAAAATTTTGGGTTTTTATATTTTTGTGCTTTTGCCTTTCTGATCAAGAGCTTTATACTAACGCATAAGTGTTTCTCTTGTTTGATATTTTAGTTGCCATTGCTTAGATTTGTTTATGCTAATAACACAATAAGAATAAAAGGAATGTTTTAAGTTTGGAGAGATGAGCAACAAAATAAATAACATTGTTCTTACAAAATGAAAGCTGCTAGCACCTTAAACGTAGGAAAACCATATTTAATAACGAAGAAACTCAACTATAGTACACAACAAGTAATCTATGCTCTAGGCAAGTTATTCTCCATAAGGCTAGTATATAGCAAACCCAAAATTTCTGCAACAGGAACTTCCGCATCATGCGTTCGTAAATCTTCAAACTTAGTAGCAAGAAATTGAGTTTCGCGTGTTTCACCAATTCAATTTCTTTCATAAGTAGTTTGAAGAATTTCCCAAGCATCTTTGTAGAGTCACATTTTGAGATCAACCAATTGGTTGTCATCTATATTGTTGCAAATTGCATTTAGAGCTTCGAAATTATAGCTAGCCATGGGGATTTCTTCTGTATTCCATGTTTTTATAGACTTCACAGTTTTGACTCCTGTAGCATCTTCAGTTGTAGGGCGTGTATCAAGCTAAAATAGAATGCCGGGCCATTCATCAATTGACTTTATGAAAGCACTCATCCTCGCCTTCCAACAAGAGTAGTCACCCTCATGTAGTGGTGCACACGGCATAGATCCTTCTACGAGTGAAATTCTCCTATGAATTTCCCCTCTTCTTAAATGTTGATAGCAAGATCTACATAGCAGGAATTCATTTTTTTTATTTCTGCATCATCTCATTTTTGCCATGATGCAAAAGAAATACAAAAGATTCAATAAGTGAAATATAGTTGAAAAAAATGTACTTTCAATAGGTTTAGCATAAAACAGATAATACTTCATGTTATCAAACAGGTGGTGGGCATTCAAAAATTGTAAATTCATTTAAGAAAACAATTAGACTATTCCCATTTTTTGTTCAAAAAATAATCTATAAAAACAACATCTCAACAAATAAAAAATAGGTTTCTTATAAGAAAATATTCAAAATTTTGGCACAAGAATGTTAACAATCTCAACAATGAAGAGATTGATGCTGAGTCAATAATACCCAAGCGATTATCAAATCAAGTTAACGGAACTTCAGCTTCTTAACTTGATAATGTTAAGCGATTTTGATGTTTTCCATTTTTGAAGATTTAGATTTCTTTTCTGGATTTGAGGAAGCTTAATTTTGAGAGATAGAGGAGGTTTCATCGGGTGTCGGAAAGTGAAGGATACTAGTTAAAGAAAAAATTAATTAGAAACAAATCTTAGCCTTTGAATTTAATAATGCCATGTCATTGGATCTTCAAAAACTCAGATAGTAATTAGATCAGAGCGGATCTGAATCTAATATTATTTTATTCACAGAGATTTATTTGCTATTGCTTAAATGCATAACAATTACCAAGCAATTAACTTGTATAGTGTAGTGGATTGTAATAAAATTTGAGGACGATATTACGTAGGAATTGGATTTTTGTCATGAAATTTGATTAACGGAAGTGTACGATAATATATTAAGAAAATAGTGAAAAAAAAATGTTGCGTCAATGTTATATAGGTGATATATTAATTTTGTAGTCAACGAAGGTACATTTGATTTTAATGATGTAACAAATTCAAATAAATCCATGCATGTCAATTATGGATGGCAATTGATCGTGATGGGCTTGGGTTTGATAAAATCCAAACCTAATCTTACACTTAAATAAACGGTCCAAGTTCTAAAAAGTTTGGTTCTTTAAATTTTAAGTTGGACCTAATCATATTTTTTAAACTTTCTTTTATTTTGCTATTTAAATTTAAGAAAAATGAATGTAACCTCCCCCAATATATTAAATTTTAAGAGTTTCAGATTATTTTTTTAAGTAACATAAATATAAAAATTATTCTACTTAAGTTTACGAGTAAGAACAACAAATGAAAATAATGGAAAAAACAGCAATAAAAAATAACAAGGGACCTCAGACATCTAGAACAACAAGAACAGCAAATGAAAATAACAAGAACACCAAACAGCAAATGAAAATAACAACAAGAACAACAAACAAAAATAACAAGGAACCCTAGGAATCTATAGTAGTGTACTGTGGTTGTGGGTGGCTAGGGCAATAGGAAGCGATTGGCGTGAGTTCCCAGTTGGTTGGTTGGCGGTGCAAAGTTTGGTATGGTGCTGTTGTATGTGGATGATATGTTGGTCACAGGCCCCAACAAAGATCAAGTCCAAGAAAAAAAACACAGTTGGCTAAGGAGTTTGAAATGAAGGACTTGAGACCAGCAAACAAGATTCTAAGGATGCAAATTCACCGAGACAGAACTAACAGGAAGATTTGGTTACACAGAAGAATTACTTGAAAAAAATCTTACGACGCTTCAACATGCAAGATTGTAAGCCAATTTCTACCCCACTTCCTGTTAATTTCAAGTTATCCTCAAGTATGTGTCCTAGCAATGAAGCAGAGAGGAAGGAGATGTCTCGAGTACCATATGCATCAGCAGTGGAAAGTTGATGTTCGCTATGATTTGTACAAGACCAGACATTGCACAAGCAGTGGGAACAGTTAGTTGATACATGGCGAATCTTGGTGGAGAACATTGGCAAACAGTGAAGAGGATTCTAAGATACATCAGAGGAACCTCAGATGTTGCATTATGTTATGGATGGTCAGAATTTACTGTTAAAGGCTACGTGGATTCAGATTTCGCAGGTGACCTTGATGTATTGCATTATGGTGCATAATATTGCATTAAGTTGTAATGCAATACTATGTTCAGTGTGTTATAAATTGTATTATATAAAGTAATATTATTTTATATTAATGTTAAAACAAAATTAACGTTTTTTAAACTTATTAACATTTTAATTTGTATTAAAATTTGAAATTAAGAATTAAATAATTATGTTTATAATATACAAATGATTTAACAGTACTCTATTATTAAATAATAAAATATTACAATATTATGTTATATTATTAACAATTATTATATTATAACATAATTTATTTCTATCTATTAGTTATTATGAATGGTATAATCATATTATAATATAGTATAATTTAATATTATTTTGTAAAAATATAATACTATATAATTATATAATATAATATTAAATTATAAGTTTATTTCTATTTATTAAATAAAATTAAAATACTTTTTACATATTTAAAGTAAAATAGTTAAAATGATTTTTTATGCAACGAAAGTAAAATAATATATTATTATTTATTTATTAAATATTTTAGTTTATTAGTATGTTAAATTATTATTTAAACTAATTTTTTTATTTAAATATAAATATAAATTAGTATTTAATAATTTAAAGCTATTACAATTTATTAAATAATAAAAGTTAAATGATTATATTTAAATAATGAATAGTATTTTAATGTAATATAGCCTAAATCCTATCCCTATAAGTTTAGTTTATACATCTTTTATTGTATTAACTATATTTATAACATAGTACAATCTAACCATAAATTATAATTAAATATGCGTTAGCATAAAAATAATATTTTAATATAATAAAATACACCCTAATGCCAGCTGAGAAATGAATATTTAATGGAAGTAAAATTGCATATGGTTTGAGCATCTCTCAAAAATAATTAAAAAAAAACAATATGATACATTTTTTTTGTTTTTAAAAGAAAGGTGAGGCGGATAAGCCTAAATACAATTTTAATCCCCATTCTTACCCTCTAAGAATCGAACTCGATCTGCTATCCAGCGGCTCGTTAAGGCAACAATAGTGACCAACTCGACCACTCCCTTGGGGGCAACCAATATAATACATTGATTCTGTCACCTTTAATATTTTTCAAGATGCTTCCATAGCATAATCTCATTGGTCCATTTTTCTTAGTAAATTTACGTATATGACCAATTTCTAGTTTTTAATATAAAAAAGACTCACTCCAATTTTTCTTACAATACAAATCATTTTCAAGCTTTATAGACTAAAATACCCTTGTAAATAAACAAACAAAACTAAACTTATTTCGCTCAAGATCACCCAAGCAACATTTCCTATCGCCCAATATCACCCACAGGCATTCTACAATTTCGGCGAAATTATACAATTCTAGTGAATTCCATAACTTTTAGTGGTGATTTTTCGTGTTGCCGGTCTTGTTGATCTTGAGTTCTAGTTCGGATTTCTTCACTTTCAATTTAACTATTATTTTATTGCTTTAGTTTTTTTTCATTAATTTACAATAAATTTTGCTTGGTGATTGATCATTGATGATACTTAAGCATTACGATATCTGTTGATGCGGTTTTCTGCTCGCTTCCGAGTGGTACTGCTACCTTCTGCTGGCAGGTTGTTTGAGCAGAATTCCTTACCGGTTCTTGCATTTCCTTATTCACTAGAGTGGTGGTGTCCTCTGACCTGCGTTCACAGAAACAGTGTCAGGGGCCGCCGGGTATTTTTCCAGTGAAAACCCTCCGACGCTCAAGTCAGTATCGGGTTGATTCTTTTATAATCCCTCTTAATCTGAGAGACTGGAAAAAAGGGAGAAGGTTCGGGGAAGTAAAGAAAGTAAAGAAAATAAAGAAAGAGAAAGTCAGAGTCTGGGTAGAAAAATTAAAATTGGAATAAAAAAAAAAGTCCTTTTACCTTGCCCTTCGTCTGACTTTTATCTCCCAGTTTTCCAGCTCTCCTTTGCTTGGACGCCAACCCCCGCATTAATTGCGCCTGTGTCTTTCTGATAGCTAGGGGTCACTGTAGCATAGCCTGGGGGAGTGGGATGTTAGGCGACTGTGGGTTCCCGTGATCAAATGATGATGCCGTGTAAGTCCGTGTATAATGATGACACTGTAAAGACGTGCGCCGGTCATCGGTAACAGTGATGAAACCCTAAGCCATGGGGTGCCTGTCAGTTATCCATCGTCGTGACAAGTTATCAGGAGGAGGGGCCGCCATGCTTAGGTCTACTCTGCTCGAGCTTTGGTTTCCCTCTGTTCATGGTGCTTCCCGTAACGTGACCAGGTCTAGCTCGGTGGTCGAAGGTCTCTTTTAGCCGAGCAAGATGGGAAGATCAGGGCCCGACCAGCCTTCGAACACTTGACCTCTACTAGCTTTGAAACCGAGCAGGGGTGTCTTCGTGCTAGCGATTAGGCCTTTTGTTTTGACTAGATTGTCCTCGAGGGAGTCTGTTCGGCATAGCCTAAACACCAGTCCCCCAGTTTCGAGTCTTGAGAGTGAAGCAAGACAAGACTGGAAACTTTTTGTCTGAGTGAGTTCCCCCCCTTTTTTTACTTTATCACACTGAACTGTCTGCATTTTACATCACTTCACATTTAATGCGAGACGCGTGGGCTGATATGGACCGCTCGTTTGAATTTTGAAGGGACAGTTATTTGAACAGTCGCGTCCCTTGAGTAACGTGCCGTCTGTTGACATGACTTGCCTTCTCCTTTATAAACCCTTAATTTCTCCACCATGCCTCTTCTTATTTCCACACTTTGCTCAGACTAAAAGCTGTCACCTGCAAGTGAAATTCACCGTTTTCTTCTCCATCGTCGTTATCTGCCTTCATCAAATCCATTTCGGGTATAAAATTTTCTTTTTTTCTCTCGTTCTCATCTTTTTATTTTCTGTGTTTCGTTTTAACTTAGTAGATTGTGTCTCTAGGAAAAGAAAAATGTCAATCACTTAATAACCCCGTCGGATGTCCCCTGAAGAATCATCTTCTTCGAGTTACTCCGAGGCCACTAAGGGGGTTTCAGTGAGAGACCTAAGTCCGGAAGAGGTCGAGGCTATAGAGGAAACCCGGCCGCAATAGAGGTAAACTACCGGCCAAAGGTCGGAGGCCGAGTCATTTGCCATTGACAATAAAAAAGTGTGAAACTTCACTCCAAGATTTAGTTCGGCTTAGGGCTATGTACTATATCCCTTCCAGTGTTGATCTACATCTCCCTGGCAAAAGTAATACCCTAGCCGTCCTCCTCAAGGGTATGTCACCCTCTATCTGGAATGTTTTAAGTGGGGTTTTAGATTGCCCATACAGCCCTATTTTGTCCGAGTCCTATCCCAGTTGCATCTGGCACCGAGGCAGCTAAACCTGAATGGGTACAGGGTTCTATCGGGGCTATACGTTCTGTGGAGGGGTGTAATTTGGGTGAGCTGACGGTAGATGAAATAAATCACCTCTATCAGTTGAAGAGCAGCCCAAAGGACGAGCAGTCCAAAGGAATCTGAAGGGCAAGAAACTCACTACCGACCTCCCTACTTCTGGTAGCGACTGGAAGGGAAAGTTCTTCTTTGCTGGAGGGAACTGGGGCGAGCAGCCTTTGCCACCAAGGAGGTTCCTCAGATTCATTCTCGCTTTTACACACCAGGTCGCCTGTTGCTCATCAGATCTTTTGCTTTGATTTCTCTATCTACTTACTCTCTCTCATTGTTCTTTTTTGGCCTTTTTTACAGCATCTTGGAGAGTGTCCCATTGAGTAGGGGATGAGCTACAATCGCGCATCAATACTGACTTGGACAACGCGAGCTCATACAAGGAGTTACTGACTCATCACAACCTTGTCGAGTTCTGCCTTGCTTTTGGGGAAGAAATGGGTGGCATCCTTTCTCGATTGAAAAGGCCCTCCGCTCCACCTAAGAGGCCTAGAGTCAATCTCACGGCCTCGCCAATCAGGGCCGTTCCTCCTGCTAGGAGGTTGAGCAAGCAGCCGAAGAAGCTCCTCAGAGGTGCGTGAGAGCCGGTGCCCCTACTAGGCCTAGATTTGCCTGCACCCGGGAGCAGCAACCTGATTCCGCCGACCCCTATGTCATGGATTTTACCAGGCACGTGGGGGAGAAGTTCGTGGAGGAGTTGGAGTCCTCCATCATTAGCGAGTTGGCTAACATATTCCTGCGCCTCTCGTGCTAGGCCACGGCTGCCTCCACTGCCTTTAGAGCAAAGGCCATGACTTTTGAGAGGAATATTTGGGCTAATGACTAAGGCTTGAGAAAAGCGCTGGAGTAGAAAACGTAGGAAGCAGCCAAGCTTTGTGTCGAGAATTCCACCTTCGAGGAGAAGGTAGCTTTGGCCGAGTTTAAGGCACTCCAGCTCGAGAGGGAGTTGTCCATGGTTCGGGATGAGCTAGTGAATGTTCGAAAAGATCTCGACGTGCAGAGATCTACCTTTGAGAGGACCATAGAGACAGAGACTTCTCGCCTTCAGCACCAGGTGGACTCCTTGGAGAATCAGCTCGCAGAGGAGTACAATAAAGGGGTGACCTTCAACTATGAGTGTCTCATGTCCGTCCTGGGCAAGGAATACCCTGAGATGGATATGTCCAAGCTTGAGGCGGGTATAGATGCTTACATGAACAAGTAGGATGCCCAGACTCAGAAACTAAGGGATCCCTCTGTTCTAGAGGAAGTGGATGCTGCAAGGTCCGAAGAGGCTGCTCTTCTAGCCTATGAAGCCCAAACTACTCCTACTACCGAGAAGGATCTTTAAGATGCCCCCTCTTCTGAGGCCCCTACCCCAACTGCTAACCCAAATGTTCAAGCCCCTTGATTGGCTTGATCTCTCTCTCTTTTTTTTTTTTTGTACTTGTAACTTCAGCAATGAAATAAAGAATACATATTTCTTACTTTGCCTTTGTACTTTTAATCTGTTCCAAAGTTCTTTGTGGGGTAAATTTCCAGCAGGCTTTGAGCCTTTCCTGTATAATTTTGATTATAGTTTGCTTCTGCTCGTCTCGCCAAAGTGTGATCAACTGGACTAACTCCTTATGAATTTTGGCTGTTTTACCTTAACCCGAACAGACTTTAGGTCCTGAGGCCATGGTATTTTTTTGTGTGAGTTAGTTGTGCTCGAGCTGATTCCGGCTGTGTCTGCCTTCTTGTTTCGCCTCAAGTTAGACTTTAAGACTTTGACCTTTAGCTTCATTTGTAAGCTCATCTAGCTCAAGCCTTTCTGGCTTATGCTTTGCACAGCCTCGCCTTAAGTTTAGGCTTTAAGACTTACGGCCCTTGCATTTCTTCGTGAGCTTATCCTGCTCAAGCCTTTCTGGCATATGCTAGGCACCTCATCTTGCCTTAAGTTTAGGTTTTGAGACTTACGGTTCTAGCAATTCTTCGCGAGTTTATCTTGCTCGAGCCTTTACTTGGTTCATTCTAGGCACTTTGTCTTGCCTTAAGTTTAGGCTTTGAGACTTACAGCTCTAGCTATTCTTCGCGAGCTTATCTTGCTCGTGCGTTCACTTGGCTCATGCTAGGCACTTCGTCTCGCCTTAAGTTTAAGGCTTTGAGACTTACGGCTCTAGCTATTCTTTGGGAGCTTATCTTGCTCGAGCCTTCACTTGGTTTATGTTAAGCACTTTGTCTCGCCTTAAGTTTAGGCTTTTAAGATTTACGGCTCTAGCTATTCTTTGCGAGCTTATCTTGCTCAAGCCTTCACTTGGCTTATGTTAGGCACTTCGTCTCGTCTTAAGTTTAGGCTTTAAGACTTATGGCTCTAGCTATTCTTTGCGAGCTTATCTTGCTCGAGCCTTCACTTGGCTTATACTAGGCACTTCTTCTTACCTTAAGTTTAGGCTTTAAGACTTATGGCTCTAGCTATTGTTTGTTTTCACAAGCTTTAATTTGCTCACATGGGACTAGTTTTTTGAAGAGTTTTTCCTGCTTTTATTTATACACAAGATTTTACATACTTCTATTTTGAGAGAGATTAAGTACTAATGTTTGTAATACAAAAGAATTTACTGCAAATAATTCACCAAGTGCTGTGCATTCCATGGCCTTTTAAAATCTCGTCCATCTGGGTAAGTCAGCGTGTATTCCCCTTGACTGGCTATTTGAGAGACCCTGTAAGGACCTTCCCAGTTTGGGCCCAACACCCTTTACCTTGGATCTTTGGTGCTTTGGTTTACTCTTCTATGTACCCAATCTCTCATCTAGAATCGGCGGATGTGCACATTCTGGTTGTAGTAGCGGGCTAACCTCTACTGGTATTCTGCCATCTTTATTGCTGACCTTTCCCTTTTCTCCTCCAGCAGATCCAAATTTGCACACATCTGTTCATCGTTCTACTCCTCATCGAAGTGCTCTGTCTGATGTATGCCCATCCTTATCTCCCGTGGCGGTTTTATATGCGGTCCTATAAGCCCATAAAACACCAGGTAGCTCGTAGACCCAAGCTCCTTTCTGCTCACCCAGTGTAGTCTTTGGGAGACGCTTTATATTTTTGTTCATGGCCTCCACTTGCCCATTTGCCTGTGGGTATGATAGTGAGCAGAACTTCAATTCTATCCCCATATTTCTACAGAAGTGTTTGAACTTGTTATTGTTGAACTGCCTCTCGTTATCTGTGACTAGTGCGTAGGGGATCCCGTACCTACAAATCACATTTCTCCAAATCAATTTAGTGGTTTTGCTTTCTGTAATACTGCTTAAAGCTTCCATTTCAACCAATTTATTGAAATAATCGATTGCCACCATGGCATGTGTGGCGGATGCTCTCCTTTTGGCAGTGGTCCGATCAGGTCAATTCTCCACTGAGCATATGGCTATGGTGAGTTCATTACTGTGAGGTTCTCGGGCGGTTGAGCTATACGGTTAGCGAAGCTTTGACAATTCTTGCAGCTCTTGGTCTTTTCTCGCTCGTCCTGGTGCATTCGAGGCTAGAAGTATCCTTGCCTTAATGCTTTAAAGGCTGGAGATCTTGCGCCAAAATGGTTTCTGCAAATCCCTTCATGTATCTCCCTGAGGAGGTAGTCGGCTTCCTCCTTGTCCAAATAGCATAACAGTGGCAGGGTATATCATCGCATGTATAATACTCCGTCCATCAGTATGTACCTCGCTGCTTGACATCTTAGCTTCCTCTCCTACTTCTTGTTGACAGGCAATGTCCTTTCCTCGAGATAAGAGATAATAGCATCCATCAAGGTGCTGCTCGAGGAAAAGCTCATCACCTCGTCTTCCTGCTCGATACTCGAGTGGGTCCTGATCTCTACTAGAATGGACTTGGGCATCTTAGAGTCAGATATAACGGCCATCCGTGCTATTGTATCTGCCCAAAAGTTTTCTCCCCTTGCAATCTGTTCCACCTCTACCACTCGAAACTTCCCAATTAACTGTCTCACTTTCGAAGGTAAGCCTTCATCTTCTCACCTTTCGCCTGAAAGCTTTTGTTGAGGTGGTTTGCCTTCATCTTTACTTCTTCTGCCTTAACTATTAAAGTGAGCTTCAGTCCTATAATTACAGCCTCCTACTCAACCTGGTTATTGGTGGCCTTAAACTCGAGTTTTACGGCATATTGTACTTCCACCCCTTCAGGACTAAGAAGCACTACTCCTGCTCCAGCTCCTTCATCTCCACATGACCCGTCTACTGTAACCGTCCACACCTTGGCTAGAGCAGGTGAGCCTGCTGCTCACTCATTGTCTGCTCCTTTGTTTGACTCTGTACACTCAACCACAAAGTCTGCCAAGGCTTGCGCTTTGATTATTGTTAGAGGCTGGTAGCTGATATCAAGCTCGCTGAGCTTTATAGACCACTTTACCAGTCAGCCTAAAGTTTTTGCTTGTGCAGGATCTGTCCAAGTGGCTAGTTCGTCAAGACCGCTATCGAGTGTGCTTGGAAATAAGGCCTCAGCTTCCGAGCTGCTGTTACCAGTACGAGTGCCCACTTCTCTAACGGTGGATACCGAGTCTCCTCCTCTAATAAAGCTTTACTCGTACAATATACGGGGTGTTGCACCCCTGAATCTTCCTTTATCATGACCGAGCTCGTTGTCCATTGCGACACTGCCAAATACAATTAGAATTTCTCCTCCTCGCAGTGTTGATAGCAACGGGGCTTTCAGCAAGTACTCCTTTAGCTATTGGAATGTTGCTTCACACTCTAGTGTCCACTTCATTTTTCTCCTTTTTCTCATCTCTTATAAGAAGATATGGCATTTGTCTGTAGCTCAAAAGATGAATATGTTGAGGGATGTCAGATTACCCATGAGGCTTTGTCTTTCCTTGATAGTACGTGGGGACTTCATGTCTATCACTGCTCTTATCTTCTCCGGGTTGGCCTCAATTCCCTTGTTACTGACCATGAAACCAAGTATTTTCCCAAACCCACTCCAACAACACATTTCTAAGGATTAAGCTTCATCAGGTATTCCCTTAAGAGCGCGAAGGTCGCTTCTAAATGCTTCACATGTTCTTCTGCGTCCTTAGACTTGGTGATCATGTCGTCCACATAAACTTCGATCGTATGGCCAATCAGCTACTTGAAAATCTTGTTCACCAGTCTTTGGTAGGTTGCCCTCGAGTTCTTCAGGCCGAAGGGCATGACCATGTAGCAAAATAGGCACTGGTTAGTGATGAAGTTCGTGCACTCCTCGTCCAGCTCGTACATGGGGATTTGGTTGTAACTAGAGAAGGCATCTATGAAGCTGAGCAGGCCATGTCCTGCTGTGGAGTCAACCGGTTGGTCTATCTTTGGCAATAGAAAGCTGTCATTTGGATAAACTTTGTTCAAATCTGTGAAGTCTACACACATTCTCTATTTTCCACTCGCCTTCTTCACCAGTACCATGTTTGAGATCCATTCACGGTAGTTGACTTCCCTTATGTATCCTGCCTTTAACAGCTTCCCCACCTCGTTATTTATGGCCTCATACCTATCCTGGTTGACGCACCTCCTCTTCTGCCTTACCGTCTTCGCGTCTTTTCTTATTGCCAACCAGTGGCATGCAACCTTAGGGTCGATCCTAGGCATATCTTCATGTGTCCAGGCGAGCACGTCCGAGTGTGCTTGTAAACACTTGACAAGGCTTTTCCTCAGCTGCTCGCTAATTCCTGAGCCGATCTTGACCTTTATCAAAATCTCCTCTAATTCTTCAGCAGGCTCCTGCCTCCCCTTCTTTGATTCACCCCTCGCATCCAGCGACGTCACTTATATCGCTTCCTTTGTCGCTGTGGCATAGCAGCTCCTCGCGACCCTTTGATCGCCCTTGACAACCCTCATTAATCCGTTCACGTGATAGTTAAGGGCTAAGTAGTGGGTGGACATCACCGATTGACTGATCTTCATGAAAGGACTCCTCAATATTACCTGGTAGGCACTGGCTTTGTTTAGTACCACTAAAATCCAACATCATATTTTTCTCAAAGGGCTTTGAGCCCATGGTCACCGGCAAGTTGACAATCCCCATGGGGATTAGCCTTCCCCCACCGAATCCTTTCAGAGAGGCGCTCGTCTGTTCGAGCCTCACATCCGCTATCCCTATATCGTCGAGGGTGGACTTAAAGAGAATGTCCACTGAACCTCCCGAATCTGCTAACATCCGGTTGAGCTCTCTGTTGGCGATATTTGCCCTTATAACCAAGGCGTCCTCATACAGGTATAGGACCCCTTCTTCATCCTCCTCTGTCCATAGTGACCAGAACTTCCCGATTGGCAGAGGCATATCTACTGTAGTTCTTTCGAGCACTGTTTGAATTTCTTGCCATCGTTGGACCTCCTGCTATCACCCTTACAGCTAGTGATTCGCGGCCCATATCACAGGCTTGGCCATCCTCTGCCTGTTACTGCTCGACTACCTAGGTGTCCTCCCTCAATGAACTCGTTCAAGTACTGATTTCTTACCAAGTCCTCCACCAGGTTTTTTAGGTCTCGGCACTACGACGTTGAGTGGCCATGATCGACGTGGAATCGGTAGCAACCTGTGTCCTTCAGGTTTGCTAGCTTAGACATTGGCATCAAGGAACACAACAGCCCTCGTTCCTCTACAACTTGAAACATTTCTTTAAGTGACACCTTCAATGAAGTGTATTGCTTGTAGGCGGGGTTCTAGTCAACCATTTGTACTGCCCTATCCCAGGGAAAGTTTCCCAATTGTGGAGCCAATGGGTGGTCGGCTCTGTTGTTACTCTGCACGGGCCAATTCGCGAGGGGGACCTCGAGGCTGTTAGGTGCTGTACTGTGGGTAATCCCTATGATCTTGGCTTGGGGACCTCCGAAGTGGGGCGGGAGCCACTTGTGGTTGGGGGGTTCTCTAGTATAGGTTATAGAAAGCAACCCGGTCCCTTGTCACCTTGGAAGCGGATGAGGTGCGAGCAGGCCCCCCTTTCTCCTTCCTTTTCGCTCTGCTACTCTATTCGCTCCTTAACTTCGCGACTTTTTCTTCCTCGATGACGATGTCCATCTTTATCTATTTGTAGGCATTGGAGTAAGAGCAGATCGAAGGGCTCCGAAGGTTGTACCAGGGCCTTCCCATCTTAACCCCTTCCTTCAGCCCTCCCAAAGCCTGGGGGTGATTGAATGCCCCAAGATCCAAGACTACCCTATAGTACCTTTTGACGAATTCTCAGAGGGACTCTCCCTCCTTCTGCTTTATCTCCACTAATTCCATCATGTCATCTTCAGGGGTCACTGCCCCCCAGAACTGCTCCACGAACTCTATACACATTTTTTCGAAGCTCAGAATACTCCCCTACGGTAACTTCCGATACCATTCTCTCGCCCTCCCCTCTAAAGTGAGCGGAATAGCTCTACACCTTTGGGCAGCTGTCAAGCCCTGCACTCCAGTCATGTCGATGAAGCATTTTATCTGCTCCAGCTGGTCGCTCTTCCCTGAAAACTTCAGGTCGGGCAAGCAGAAATACTTGGGAATCGGGATGCTTATGATTTTCACTGAAAGCGGTGACTCGTTGTCCAACATTATTCTCCAACTTGGGGCTTTCCCATTCTCCTGAAGGTCCTCAACGACTTGTGCCAGCCTGCGCACCTCCCCTCCAACTTCTCCGCACGGGAAGTAGGTGCCGTACCCTGCAAGTGCTGCCGGGACTCTCTATCCTCAAGGTTTGTCTCCTCCCTTCCAACAACGTTCTGTACTTTCTACCTTTGAGCTTCCTCTCCTACATTTCCCTAGTCGGAGCATTCTCGCGGCTGGATTCATGGACGTCATTGCTTGCTTTCCTCTGTCCATCCCTGAGCTCCTGTAGGATGGACGTCACCGTCTCCATCTGCCTTTCCATCCGGTCCATCATTTCTTGCATTTCTCTATCCCGAGTCTCATTGGCCACTTCCCTCAGGGTTACTGATTCTTCAGGGTTTACTCATTTTTTGTTGTTCCCTCTAATTGTCACGTCGCTTCTTGAATTTATTGAGAATTCAGCCTTTTTGAACTGATCCCCACAGAAGGTGCCAAAATATTGATGCGGTTTTCTGCTCACTTCCGAGTGGTACTGCTACCTTCTGTTCACAGGTTGTTCAAGCAGGATTCCTTACTGTTTCTTGCCTTTCCCCGTTCACTAGAGAGGTGGTATCCTCCGACCTGCATTCATAGAAATAGTGTCAGGGGTCGCCAGGTGTTTTTCCGACAAAAACCCTCTGTCGCTCAAGTCAGTGATCGAGTTGATTTTTTTAAAATCCCTCTTAAACTAAGAGACCAAAAAAATGGAGAAGGTTTGGGGAAGTAAAGAAAGTAAAGAAAATAAAGACAGAGAAACTCATAGTCTAGGCAGAAAAATTGGAGTTGAAATAAAAAAAAAAAGTCCTTTTTCCTTGCCCTTCGTCTGAATTTTATCTCCCTGTTTTCTCGCCCCTTTGCCTGGACGCCAACCCCCGCATTAATTGCGCCTGTGTCTTTCTAACAGCTAGGGGTTGTTGTGGCATAGCTTGGGGGCGTGGGATATCAGGCGGCTATGGGTTCCCATGATCAAATGATGATGCCATGTAGGTTCGTGTCAGTCATCGGTAACAGTGATGAAACCCTACGGTTCCTGTCAGTCATCGATTGTCGTGACAAGTTGTCAGGAGGAGGGGCCGCCATGCTCAAGTTATGCTCTGCTCGAGCTTTGGTTTCCCTCTGTTCATGGTGCTTCCCGTAACGTGACCAGGTGTAGCTCGATGGTCGAAGGTCTCTTTGTAGCAGAGCAGGATAGGAAGATCAGGGCCCAACTAGCCTTGGAAAACTTGACTTCAACTAGCTTTGACACCGAGCAAGGGTGTATTCGTGCTAGCGATTAGGCCTTCTACTCTAGCTGGATTGTTCTCGAAGGGGTCTGCTTGGCATAGTCCAAACAATATGTATTGGGCATGAAAATATTAAAATTTTCTTAAGATTATGATTTATAACAAATGGCACACCAAATATTTATTTAAATGTTTCTAAGAAATTATTGATTTAAATTGAATGTTATTTTAATATTAGAGAGGAAGTTTGTGTACCCACTAATTGAGAACGTGGGTGGCTACCCGTATTGCCTAAAATTTCGCCCAAGACATGCATGCGGACAACAATATGCTATCGCCCAACCATGTGCAAGCGATAGTACGCTGCCGTCCAATCTCATAAGGGCGACAATTTGTGGGTGACATGCCCAATGCGTTCGAATGTTTTATTTTTTTCCTTCTCTAAAATTTGTGCTAATGTTTCCTAATTCATTGTTTACATATGTCCAACAAAAATATGCATCTGTGGTCACTAAGGATACCAATCGAGGACCACTTCTTAGGTTGCGTTACGAATTTAACAAGATTTGGTTTTGTGACTATATGTATACAGACCAAGTTAATTGATACTCAATTTGAGCTATTAAAAAATTCAACTTTTGGTCATTTCCTAGCAATAGAGGATCTTGGATTTAGGAGCAATCTAACACACTATTTGATGTTCAGATTAGTTGTGCAACAAGTTAATGATGATGAATACCAAATGTGGTTTAGGATTAGCACTTTGAGAATGGTGCTTAGTGACAGGATTGAAATGTGGTAACGTGGAAGATTTGAATGCAAAATACTTTGGTTAGCGAATACGTGATCAATATTTCGGTGGAGCACAATACTTTAAGCATAACGAATTAGATAGCATGTTTGATAATTTTGATTTCGTTAACATTGATGACACAGATGCACTAAGGATTGCCTTATTCTATTTCACATATAGGGTTTTGTGTGCAAGACCGTATGAAAAGAAAATCTCAAAAGAGATAATGCATGCCGTCGATAATTTGGATTATCTCAACAACTTTTCTTAAGGCACTTATACGTGAAATATTCTCTATAAACAAATGACCAAAAGTTTGGATGATAAAGCTAAAAAATATAAGAAAGAGCATAGCAAAGATCACATTAAATAGAAGAATAATTTCTTCGGCTTCGTATACGGTGTTTAGGTACATAAAAAGAAAAACACAAAGTAGTTGTAATATAAATATGTACTACTTAGTAATATAATTTTTTGACTTTATTTTGTGCAGGCTTGGATTTTCGAGTCAACTGAAAAGATCGCAATACAGTATTGCATCCAAACAAAATTTAAGTATCCATGTATACTTAAGTAGAGTTTGTCTTCTACCCTACAATATTCAGATGTTGCAAAGAAAATTAATACACTAATAGTAAGTGCAACTAAATCACTTATTTCATCTATACATTTGTTTATGTTCATTCTAATTTAATTTTTCTACTTGTGCACTTCGACAAAGACGAACCAGGTCTTGAATAGGATTAAGACAAAGAGCAAACAATCATATTATCAGCATGTGAAGACTGATAAACCTCCTATTCTAACTTGGGTTATTAATGTATGAATAAGTTCAATTACAATATAATAAAATTTTTATTTTATATGAATTACAACATTAACCTAAAAATAAAATAAAACTATTGTGCAGTATTCACAACAGGTCATTGAACAGGAACTTAATGTATACGAATCTATGCTAGATGACCAAACTGACAATCACCCACCCAATGACAATAACTTTATAGCTAATGACCGAACTGGAGGCGTCCCACTTGGCGATGGCGATATACTCGATTCTATAGTTAGATATGCTAATTAATTTAGAACAATTATTTTTTAATTTTAAATTCACTTTAGATTTATCAAAAGACATTGTGAATTTATATATATATATATATATATATATATACACATTTACAGTAGAAAACAAAGAGTCAATATGATTATATCGTTCGTAAAGTGGAGAAGATTGAGGAAGATGTTTTCTGAAATGAGGACAAAGTTCCGTTAGATCAAACAACAATTAACGAGTGTCCTCATATCATACAATTATCCCACATCTCGGCCAATATACGGAAAATCCTCTTATCAACGCTCTTTTTCAGTAAGCAAGTTATACATACAATGGAATACGCTCTTTCATTTTTTTTTTAATTGTTCCCCCAATAAACAATTGGGCAAGAGATTTGAAAGATGAAAATATTCAAATCCTCATGAAGCCGATGGGTGTTAGTTTGTTTGGACGTGAGTTGAAGAAATCATATCTCTTAACTAGTCCATACATGATTCCTAGAGTGAAAAAACGTAAACCTCAAAAATTCAAAGTATTCTTAATAATCAACCAATGGAATTGGATGAGTCGACAACTGTTGATGTAGATCCAATGAGAGGGATTGATAATCCAATATTTCGAAGTGAAATCGAGCAATGGTACCGTGGCGAAATCACAGTGGGCTGGCCAATTAAATTTGGAAAAGAGTTCTTTGAGATATTGTTGTGTGATAGCAAAAATGGCCTAATCGAATGGTTGGAAGATGAGGTAAGTGTCCTTAATCGTTATTCTTTATTGATCAATGAATTTATCAACTATATTATTTTCTAATTTTCTGTTATGGATTTGATAGCATGTCCACGCATACTTGCGATTTCTCTCTTACAATTAAAGTACTAAAATGCTTTACCTCAGTGTTGCACACATACGAATACCTTTTTTTAAGTAACTTAAATATTATTTAACTGACGAGATTTTCTATGATTTTATATTATCATTAATTTATGATTAATTGTGGGAAGATGGGAAGGTTGATTTATCAATAATAGATTACAAATGTTTAGTAGGCTACGAAAATGGTAGGAAAGACATGTTGTCTAAGTGTTGGATGGACGTCGATATAGTATGTATACAAATTGTATTTTCTTTTTCAATTTTTTGACTTAATAATAATTAGTTTGTAATAATTTTTCATTTAATTTGATGTATAGATCCACATTCTGGTGAACTTTAAAGGAGAACATTGGTTATTGGCTTAATTAGATCTCAAAAAAAAAAAAAAAAAAGAAATATGGTTTTGCGACTCATCAATTAGGCTTTAGGACGACTCAAAGTATTTTAAGAAGTTGCTACCACTCAAAGTTATCATTCCCTATTGGTTAGCACAAATAGGTTTTTACAAAAAAAAATTAAAAATAAAACCCAAATGGATGTTGAGATTTAACAACAACAAACCCTAGGTAGAGGCAATTTTAGAGTGTTTATGTTAATGTACATGTCTTATTTAATGTTAGGTCGTACACCTAACTCTACCTACTGGAGATTTGTTAATAAAGAAGATTGCTATATATATCTTTATAGATTATTGAAGAGTCTTGTTTATAGAAATTAATATGGTATTGTTTTGTATTTATATCCTTAATTGTTCTTTTTTAATAACCAAAAGCATGCAATTGATTGTCTCTCAACAAAATTATCTATCTTAATTTTAAACATTCGAATTTTTATAAAATTTAAATCTTATATTTATATTATCAGACTCAGACTTAGTCGGACGTTATTTTAGCCCAGTCCATTGTCATTTAGGAAAGGGGAGCAATCGCTTCAAATTCCGAAAATTGAACGAAAGGCTCAGCCCTTTAATAAAGAGGCGGTTTGATTGGAAATGTCGGCGCAGTAGGCCCATTAATAATGTCAGCGAAAGATCATAGTGGACCACCGATTTGATTCTGATTAACAGTGGACTTCAAATATGAAAAGGGCTTATTTTGGACATGCGCTTGCGTTTTAATTTTGTGTTCGGCTGGGCCGAATTGGTTCTTTTTGTGTAAATTGGAGGCAAGTCTTGAGTGGAAATGTGGCCAGCTGAATGTGTATTGGTGGGGGTCAAGGCTTTATGGGAATTGAGGTTTTGAGGGCACAAGCCGATGTGGGTTGCCGAAAGCAAGTCATGGGGTTGAACTACTTGCTCCATGCTTGCATGTGTTGGAGCATGGCCAACACTTGCACCTGAGCAAGCTTGTTCCTTGTTAAAGGCTGCATGTGAAGTCACGGCATGGTCAAAGTCACGGCGTGCTTCTCCCGGCGCCGGCAGCTGCTCACGAAGAGGACATGAAAGGCAATGGTTTGCATGGTCGAAGTCACGGCCAAGTTTTGGCCCCTCAAGGCCAAAGCTTTCTCACTCACATTTGGAGCTTGCTTCAAGATCCCTCACGGCCGCGGGATGAGAGGTGGCTGGTTGCGAGTGTTTATGGCTTGTAATGGGAGCTTCGTCAAGTTCGCTGCATGCAGGAGAGTGTCCGGGCGGCGGCAGCTGATGATGACGCGTTGGTTGTGTGCGTTCGTGGCGGCTGTTTCCGTTGGTTCCTTCACGGTCAGCGAGGTCACTGCATGGGAAAGCGACGTCGCCGTTGCTGCATACAGGGGTTCCCAACGCTGGCAGATGATCACGACGACGCTGTGGCTGCGGCGAAAGGCAGCGGCTGTTTGTTTAGTTGTTGTAAGCATGTGAAGGCTTTTTTCCGAGTTCAATTTGGATGTGTGATGGTTGATGGTTGGAAAGATTGTCGTGAGTCACATGGAGCAGTGGCTCTAGGCATTTCACGTCGGTTTTGCATAAGTGAGTGCTGCTTTGGACGTGTTTTTTGCATGCATGATTGCTGCTCGCGCTTGATGCATGCATGGAGCTTCGGATAGTGGCTGTTTGTGCTTGATGCATGTGTGGCTGCAAAAGCAAAGTTAGAGGCTGTGATGTTGTTAGTGTATGTGGTAAGGAGGCTTGGGACAGTGACTGGTTTGTCATTTCGATGGATGTATCTTCATGTGCAACAAACGAAGACGTTGGCAGTAGTGGATACTCACCCAAGTCGGTCAAATCGGCAGTGGGAGGAGTGGCCGGTTTTTTCTTGTTTTTGTTTTTCCTTGTTGGCCGTTTGGTTTGCTTTGGTGGCTGTAGAACTGTAGTTAAGTGGTCGGCGTTGTGAGAGGATTCCGGTGGTGGTCGGTTGCCACCACGGATGGTCGAATTGACCATAACAGCCGACCGATAATTTGTGATTAAGATTAATTACCTATATATTCTTGTATAGCTTTGTTTGTATTCACCTTAGCTTAACATATCTTCTCTATGCATGTGGAAAAAGAAAAGAAAATGGAGAAGATAAGCACTGTCCAAATTTTTTTGATGATTCCTCTGGTGTTAGGTTTTCTTGTTGGGCGCTCTTCGGCAACTTGTGCCGAAGATTGTGTTTCAAGTTGCAGGTCAGGTCCTGGCTAAGATATAAGTCGATGTGTCCGTCAATGCATAATCGAATGCAAGCCTTCGGTTTCAGCTTCTTTTAACAGTCTCAATCACGCCCAGCATTTCTGCAACCTCGATTGTGTATCTTCCTTGTGTGCCAAAATCAACACCAAAGAGAAAATTGGTGACTAAATCATACTCTTAATTTATTATCTCTTGCCTCCGTTAATTTCAAGCCTTCTTAATATTTCTAGGTTTAGTTTTTGGTTCAAGTGGTTAACTATTTTTTTTTCTTTTGTCAGGTGAGGAGAAATTGGGAAGCCATGTTGAATTTTGCTCAAAGACGTGCACCAAAATCTAAGATCCAGTCATCCATATACGATGTTTAGTTTGTAATGGTTGTCACTGAAATCAATAAAATCTTGTAAATTTTTGGACGATGATCAACGTGTATGTTTGCAATTTCTATCGAGAGACACCAAGATGATTTATAAAATCCGTCTTGAAAAATACAAGAATTTCTGCATAATGATAAATTAAACAATAATCTATCGAAACTCCTCGTTACCTAGTGATACCCCATTTTATTTTAGTTTATTTTTTTTTAAAAAAAACAATAATCTGAATACAGTTTGCACAAATGACAAGTCAAATTCCGCAATGCCTACAAGAGGGAGTAGTGCTGCACGTTCAAAATTTCTATTCTAAAAATCTATCCTTAGTGATACAATTAATTCATCATATAAGAGGTTTATTTGTCAAAATCAAAGAAAATTTTAACAGTCTCTGGCCCATTTGAAAGTACATTTGGAAATGGAAATGTGGTCTGTTTGGATGGATGTTGAAAAATAAACAGTTTTTCCTTTTTTAACTTTACATAAAATTTAAATAATAATATTAGTGATCCATGTTCCCAAAAATTTGGTTTCAATTTTATATCCCAACTGCACGTGTCATTAATTTAATAATGATTGGTAATACATCACTTGACATACAGTCAAATTATACATCTCAACTATATATGCATAGATTACTGATAATAGTAGAATATCAACTATCTTCTCTTTTTTTTTCAAATTTAATCAATTCTTAGAGGATAAGCTTTTGTCTAAAACATCATTCTTTGTACCAGGGCACAAGCCAAATAAAATGTGATCTTACCTTTTAAATAAGTAAATGAATCTGTTGGTAAGAAAATATATGGTGATGAACTAATTATAGACATCCTAAAATTTTAGTCTAAATTTTCATTTTAAATGATATGACATGTGGTATGTCATTCATTAAGTGGTTGATGAATTTTCTTAGATTATAAATAAATTAATTGTATTATCTCACCACTCAGTGAATGAGTGTCATATTATTTAAGATAGAAATTTAGGATAAAATTTTCAGATGTATAATACTACTCAGTAATACAATGTTCTTAATTAATAAACATTGTATTTATTACTTAATAAATTTGTAAAATTAAAAAATATTGGTTGAGTGGAAAAGTTTAACAATTTTTTTCCATAAAACATTTTTATTTAACTCTTTGGATTTTTTCTTGAGGTAAACTTTAACATACACCTTATAAATATAAACCATGTAAAGGTGGCAATGAGTTAACTGCGTTGACAAATGGTATCTGAATGACAAATGGTTAGATACTGCTATGCTAAACTGTAATATCTTTGTATATGTGAACAATTTTAAAGGATACCTTATATATATCTTTGTTCAAATGCAATTCTTCAAGAAAATTAAATTACATTCTACATAGACTATAAATTAATTCAATTTCCTTTTACCAAAAGACTTTGTTATCGAGGAACCTAAAAATAACATAAAAAGTCCTATAAAACCCTTCAGGGAACCTATTTGCTACTCACCTTTGCTTGAAATATTAATTTTCTTTTGCATATATATAAAAGAAAGAGAAAATGGATAAAAATACAGTTCAAATTGTTTTGATGATTTCATTGATGTCGGGGCCTTTTATTGGGCAGTGTACAGCATACTGCAAAGATGAAAGTATAAGGTTCAACAATATGGCCAAGATTCAGAAGATTGCATGGGCAAATGCTTAAAGACGTGCAACCCTCCAAACAACGCCGTACACTTCTGCAAGCTCGGCTACGCTTCCTCCTTGTGTGCCAACCGTAGCACCCAAGAAAAAGTGCAAAGCTGTGTGGATTCCTGTTCGAAGACGTGCACAAAGATACAGTCACCGCATTGTCAAAGATGCATGATTTGTGATAATCACTTCATTTGAATGAATAAAGTATGATAAGTCCGTGGACGTAGCTACTTTCATGATTTTCAATACATTTTACTAAAAACTTGGTTGTTTGTAGGATAAAATCTGGTCACGACCTCGCGGATAAAGAAGCACGACAAATTCTAACCTAATTAACTAGATAATTATAGAAGTTTATAATTGAGTAACTTACAGTAAAAACTAGTGGAGACGACCTGCCCCATATCAAGAGGCAACCTATCTTAAAAAATTGAATTTAAATATTAAAATCATCTTATTAACGAAAAATTTACTGAAATTTCGGCAAAACCTTCCCTAACTATATAACATTCCCAAACCTGCAATTACAACACAAGCACTCCCAAATCATTTATTATACATCATCTACATCAACCAGTCTCATCCGGTAATATATCCAACAATACACACATTTCATAATTCACATATCACATTCCTAGTATAATTCCAAAACATAATAATTATACATTAACCAAAAGAAAATAATTAATTCTATAGCCTCAAACAACCTCAGTGGCCCAAATGACTCCAACTATGTACAGCTGATGAGTTAACTGTTGTACTTGAAATCTCCTGCAAGGGGAAAAATATAATAAAATGAAATGAGTATAAAACTCAGTGAGTTCAGTGAATGGATAATAGTTTTTAAAACATAAAATATTTTCAAAAAGAAATGCATCACTTGTATAATTACTTTTCTCAAATAATTATTTGAATGTAAAATTACTTTCAATTCAATCATATTCTGAACATAAGCAAAACTGATACTGTTACAAAATCAATAAAAACAACATCTCATTTTGAAATATCATCTCAAACTAAAATATCAAATACTAAGTAAAACAAATATTCTTAAACAAATACCCAGGGGATAATCTAGTCACATCCGGACCTCAACGGACGGCAATGACGTACTATCTGAGTACCATCATGCCCGGAGCTACACGGATAGACGAAATGACGTACCATCTCATGCTTATCAGCATAACTCATACCCCGGATCTCTACGGACGTGCTATGATGTGCCGTCTTGATACATCGTGTCCGGACCATCCGGTCTCATATCTCAATATCTGTCTGTATTCATATGCCCCAAAGGGCGAAAGCACCCAAACACACGGCCCAAAGCCTCTATGTGTGTTCAGACGGGCCCCAATGACCTACTATCTCATCTCATCTTGAGGGAACGGGTATTTGCTTAAACTTAAAATCATGATCGAAATCATTATATATATACACTTTAAATCATACTTTGAATCATACTCGAAATCAATATATATACATTTTAAATCATGCCCAAGATCCATCATATACTTTTTAAATCATGCTCAAAATCATCATATATACACTTTTAAATTACGCTCCAGATCAAATCATGTACTCTTAAAATCATGCTCGAAATCCACATAAAAACAATTTAAATCATGTTTGAAAATCAATCATCTCTTTTACCATTTTAAAATCGATACGGAGCATAAATAAATAAATATAATTTAACGAAATATTTATACGGAATAAACATTTAATTTCGGAGAACCATTTAATGAAAGCACTTTAAATATTCATTTCACGAACAAGTTTTACTATATAAAAATCAAATAATTTTAATATATTACACTCACAGTGACAAACTTAGACTCGGCTATCACCCAAGTCCGTAGGTAGATTCTCGTCCGCAGATCCACCTATTTACAGAAATGACATAATTACTTTCCATAATTATAATTCGAACTAAGCTCGCAAAAATAACGCTTAAAATAAATATTCGTCCTAACATTACAACTCTCAATCTTCCCGGCTTACCGTATTAATCCCGTATTCGTAATTTACTAATAAAATATCCAAATTTATACTACCCTCAATTTCATAACTTACTAATTTACCCTCAACATCATAAAATTACCAATTTATCCTCAATTCAGATTACAAAAACAACCTTAAAGCTAGAAATTACGAAATTACCCTCAATACACGAAATTACCAAAATGCCCCTACGGTCAACGTTGACTCAAATTCACCCAATGGCGGTGGGGAAGCTTGAGTTAGACACTTCTCATCGAGGTGAGTCCAACGGTGCCGGTGGTGTCCTCCCACGCGCGGCGGCGAATCGGCCTCCTCGGTGCCGGTGACTAGTCGTGAATGGAAAATGGTGAGGTGGGGAAGCTTTTCCAGCCGGTGGCGTGGCCAAAGACGGCCGGAATCGGTGGCGATCATCCGTGCAAACCCGCGGAACTTTCGAGCTTCATTGCCGGTGTTCCATGCGTTTTCCGGTAACAAGGACGATTGGGAGTGGATGGCCGACTCACAAGCTTGCATTTGACACCTTGCTGGGCCGGTGAGGTGGCCGGAAATGGGAGAAACCGGCGGGTCGGTTTCGCGGGTTCGGGTCAGCACACACTCGGTTTTTTCTCCAAATTTTCACCCGGTTTTCTTCTTTTATAAACACCTGCAAAATATAAACTAGACCCCTTCATGATTATTACATAAACCTCCTCTTAATTTATCACATAAACCCCTCTTAATTTAATTATTTACAAAAATACAAAAATAAATAAAAGGAATGCATATGTTACACTAGTGCGTTAAGGATTGACTAGAATAAGCATATTTAACTAAGAACTAATATCAGCAAATGTGGGATTATTTTGTTTATACCTCATCACACATAGATTTCTTTTTCCAATATGATTATGATATTCACTTATAAGAGAGACGGTAAGCAGACTAGTAAAAATCTGAAAAAATCCCTATCTATTTATTAGACTTAGTGTGTGAAACCATTTGATCTTTACAATGAAGGTTGTCAAACATTCTAACTAGGCTTGAATCTTAGGTTCTTGGTAACTTAAAATATAGTATTCGAGACATGTGGCTCATGATATATTATTAGCCAATATAGCTCTTTTAATGCAATTTTTTATATATATATATATATATATATATATATATATATTGTTTCCATTACTTAATTTTTTAATTAAAAAACTATAGGTTGAATAGAAACGTTAAAACTAAAATTTTTTTCTATAAAAATTTTTATTTAAATCTTAAGATTTTCTCATAAAGTAATTTTTAAATAAATTTTTTTTATTAATTAGAGTAAATAACATTTTAGACCTCTTCTAATTTATATTTATTACTTTAATCCATGATAGACTTTTAACATTCAATTTTTAATGAATAATAAAGCTCCTTTTTTTCCCTTTTTCACTCTAGCCACTTTTTGTTTTTCTCTATTAATTTCTTCATTTTATTTATTTATTTATTTATTCCTTCTCTCTTTTGCTTTGTTTCTTTTTGTTTCCTTTTTCACCCTATGTTTTGGCTTTCGAGTTCACGAAATGAATCAGCTTCCAAAATTACACTTTAGATCGACATCGAATAAAAGCAAGTAGGTGAAGCAATGAGCTTGTTGCCTTATATTGATGTCGAAAATCTGGTCGTCGTTATCTCGAGCAGATCTCCTGACTTCAGGATTATTATTATATTTGTTTTTCAGGAAAGCGGCATGCCAATCCCTATGAATGCCTGCAACTGCTAGTAGACTGTCGATAATCACCTGAATCCACAGAAGATGGTCAGAGGTGCCGGAAGTTTTTTTAGTGTGAACCCACCGACGCTCAAGTCAGTAATCAGGTATGGAAAAAACTTATACCACTTCTCATGCGACTTCATTCATATTTCCTTCCAGCTCTAACCAGAAAATGATCATTTTTTCAAAGGAAGAAAGCACTCAATGTTATGGAAGAGATTCATATCACCCTAATAATCATAATAATCATAATAATGATAATAATAATCATAAATCTCCCTTCCTCCTCCTAAATGCCACCCTTTAATATGCATATAAATATAGTGGGTCAGTTACATAACTGCTAGTGGACTAACCTCGTGCCCAGGTTTTTCAAAGGGAATAAATGAGGTTAACTAAATCTTGTTTTCTGATGAATTAGTTAAATACCTCCTCGTAACCTATTTAGTCGAGGTGGTATGCTCGAAGTCGCTAGACTTACCTCTTGATCGAGATTATCTACTCAAGATCATCGGATAATCACTTAGTCGCGGTCACAGATAAATTTTTAGTTGAGATGATATGCTCCAGCTAATCATGTAATTACTTGATCAAAATGTTCTATTTGAGCTCACCCTATAACCATCTCCTCATAGTAGTTTCCTCGAGTCACTCTAATTTCTTACTCAAACACCTTCGTTTCATTAAGCCACGTGTAGCTCTCTTAAGTGGCTTAGTGCCACAATTGTTAATTCCCGTGATTGATGGTTGCATTGATGCTGGGGCCTCTTAATTGCCAGTCTACAGCATCTTGCAATGATGAATGCTTCAAGAAGTGTAAGGCTTGTCGCCCTAGCCAAGATTTGAAAGAATGCGTCGGTGATTGCTTAAAGACACGCAACCCACCAAACGACGCCGTATACTTCTGTAAGCTCAGCTATACTGCTTTTTCCTTGTGTGCCAATCGTAGTATCCAAAAAAAAGTGCAAAGCTGTGTGGATTCCTGTTCAAAGATGTGCACAAAGATATAGCACACACCGCACCATCAAAGATGTTTGATTTGTAATAATTATCTATGCATATCGCTGAATAAATTTTGATAAGTCCTTGGACGTTGCGACTTTTATTAATTGTGCAATTTATTTTTCCAAAAAAATTGGCTGATTGTAGGATAAAACCTTGTCACCAGCTCACGGGCCCCGGCTGAAGGAACATGACACAAATTCTGAGCTAACCACGTAATGAACATAATTGTAGAAGCTCATTCATCAGATAACTTAAGAGTTATCTCATCAATCAAGGTTGTCTTTAGAATAAATATTGAGCTAAGAAAGACTCTCAGTAGATGTGCGATTATTTACAGAGATTTTAAAGTGCATTGAGATATTACGTTAAATTAATACATATATGTTACATGTATGTATTTATTTAAAAAAATTACATTATAATTAATAATTATGTTTAATTAAATTACAAATAATATACATGTATTAATTAGATAAACATAATATTTTTGATTGACTCTAAAATTTTGAATATATAAATAAACCAATTCTATTTGTTTCCTGCTCTCCTTTGGAGTTTGTGACATAAGAAAGATTTTGTTTGCCTTACTTGTGATTAGTTGGGTTTGGATTCAAATTTTTGAATTCAATATAAGTCAAACGTCCAATTTATATAAGAATAGTTATGACAGCAAAATGTAACATTATTACGTAATATTTTCAGGAAATTTACAAAAATAATAAAAAAAATTTACTATTTTTACAACTGACCCTTTTAACTTTTTTCTATCAACATTAACCCAACAAAAACTTTTTACAAAAAATTATCCTCCTTATTTTAACCCAAACTTGTCTTCATCTTTACCAAACCAAACCGCAATCAATTTTTTGGATCTTTAATCATCATTGACAGTGGTAAATGGGGGAACAACTAGTCAACGATAAAATTGAATTCTGACCAAATACACTTGAATCCATCTGAATCTAGCACCAATTTAAAACAAATCAAAGAAGGTGAATTAAAGAGATGAAAACTTAGATAAATGAATTCAATGAAACTTTATATAAATGTTGAGTATTTAATAAAATGTCTTTTGTATAATAAAGAGTTAAAAAGATACAATAGGGCTTGAGCTGGGGTCATGTTTTAGCTCGACCAACAGATAGCATTGATGACCAACAGATAGTATTGAGTGCATAACCGCATAGATAAGCCGACACTAACCCACAACTAGAGTTTGGTACGATAGGCTGGTTGTCTCAGCAACCCTTGGTGAGATATGTGCATGTCCTTGTCTCACAAAAGCTTGGTGAGACAGGTTACCTATAGCACTAAGGCTTGGTACGACAAGCAACCTATCGCATCAAGGCTTGGGACAAATCGTTGTCTGTGCGACAACACCGACAGCACCAAAGCTTGGTATAAGTAGCTATCGCACTCCCAGCAATCCCACCACACCAAATTCGCCTATCTAATCATAACAATCAACACTATTACAGCCTATCACAATACCAACAACTTCACTCAATACTAACAACAAAACACAACAATAACAAGCACAACGGCAACAGATAAAATACCTAATCAATTTTGGAAGTTTCACGAGTTAATTTCAGAGATCTTGTAAGCTTTTTAACGTAACTCCAGTGATATTGGTTGCCAATGATGGAGTTCTGTCAAAGATAAAGTGTCGCCCATGATGGAGAGATCCAAGCAAGAGAAGGGTGAGAATGAGAGGGGTAATTGTGTGCTCAAATTTGATGTTTGGCTAACGTTGATAGAAAAATGTTGGAGGGGTTAGTTGTGAAAATAGCAAATTATTTTTTTGTTATTTTTGTAAATTTTTTAATATTTTCACAAACCGGGAAACAAGTCCCGTCTCTTATACTCTCTTTCTCCTACCGACATCGGAGCTGAAAAATTATTTGTCCAGCGGGAATAATTTTTTGTTTATTTTCTTTGTTCTTTCTTTGGATTTTTCCTTGCTAAGGTTAGTATTTCTTTTCATGTGAAGGCTGATTTCTCTTTCCATGCAAACCTTCTCAAGTGAAGGTTGTTTTCCACTCATATGTGTGGTGGTTGTTTTTGTTCTCTATATCGTTGGTGGTAGTGTTAGATTTGTGGCTTTTATTTTCAAGATATACTATTTTCTTCTAGTTTTGCAACATCTATTGTACCGATTTGGAAGAAATCGCTAAGATCGGTCCTTGCAAACATTATCAATTGGAAAAACTAATAAATCTATTGGTGGAGTATGTGAACGAGCTAAGGGATTTCCAACATAGCTCTAGTCTAATATGTGTGACCCTGGTAGAGGTATTCTTTATGAAGGAACCTCTGAGGCACTTATTTATCTCTCTAACCTTCAGTGTGCAAAATACAATAGTTATTACCAATTACTAGATATGTGTATTTTTGTTGCTGTATGAACTTGAGAATTTAATCTGACTATGATGTGTGATTGTAGCGACGCCTTCCTTCTTTATGGGACTTGTGGATAGAAGAGGCCAAACCTGTAAAATTAATCTCGTGCCTCATGAGACCTAATATATGAAGCTGCTTCACTATTTTGTTATAAAGAAAAAATCTATAGTGAACTTGGCTCAAGTTTTAGATTATGTATTGTATTAAGCATATTATGGCCTTGTATGTTTGTTCTTATGACATTATGTTATTGACATTTTGGCCTTTCAATGAAAGGCTAACTTTCTTATTTAAAAAAATAAAAGAAAAAGATATAACAGCAAAATGAACATAATTAAACACCTTAATTTGGAGACTTTTTTCATATTTACATACCAAAATCGCCAAGATACATGTCAGGATGAGAATAACTTGTCAATATGCTGGATAAAAATAATTGTAGATGTACATATTTTGTAGTGGATTTAGTATCTACAATACTTCTAAGTTAATATATAGTGACTTTACAGTGTTGAAAAGAGGACTTATCGTATGTGCGACGGGACGCGCGTTAATATTTGATTTGTTAAGTTGTTTGGCCGACAACATAGCTCAGCCAACTAAGCTAACCAAATGTTAACATGCGTCTGGTCGCGTACCATAAGATGCATGACAGCACACATGTGGTCACAATTTGTGCTATAAAACTTGCTCAATACTTTCGTCTTATTGTAGAGTGAAAAATCTGGACCACAGAAGAACTCATCATCGTCCCCTCAACAGAGGGAATTTGTAGGACTCTGCTATGTTGGGGCTACTTGTAGGGCACTCTATAGCGTATCTTGGAAAGATGTCTCATTGTAAGGTTGTTCAAGATGTGAATGTATATATGCATCGAAAATTGCTTTAAAACATGACTTTTCTCTCAAAACGAAGCCAAAATTATGCTTCTTCCTTGTGTACCATGAGTATCAGTTGGGGAACAGTTACTTGGCTAAGCATATAAGTCTAATGCAATAACATAAAACTTGAACAAGTTGTAACACCCAATGCAATATACTAATTTAGGTGCACAATAAGACATACTTCTCATCTCAACAAGTCTCGAAGATTTGAATCACAAATTATTTAGTACGATAAATTTTGGTTCATATATATACTATCAATGAATTAATGAATCACGATAACATAACAACAATTAATTACATGCATGACAATATTATATTATGACTGTATAAAATGCACCTGGTGTATTATAAAAAAATAAAATAAAATATAGAATGGCGCTGCATACCATTAATTGTTTGGAAAATAATGTGACATATCCATTGAATAAAAAAAATTAAATAAATTACATGTAAGTATGTAATATTTTTATTTAATATTTAATTTTTTATCGATTTGTGTAAAATAGTTTCTACAGGCATTTGGCGGCTCTAAAATTACTAGAAATTGTATCCCACTATTAGTGTAATTAAAGCTTTTTCCATAAGTTGGTTCACTTGCATTAATAGCAATTAAATGTCAATGAATATGGACAAATCATATACACATGAAATTTAAGTATTAGAGTATCTAGTAATTTTTTCTCTTTCTTCTGAAACAAAATGTAACTGAAAGCTAATGGACTAGCAATCATATATAATTATTCTTTAAAATGGGTTTTACATAGATCTTAGTTGCTAGCCTTCTCAGCTAACCATATTTGCATCGACATAGAAAAGGAAAGAGAATGGATAAAAGAAGAGTTGATTCTATTTTGGTGATATGCTTTGTTTTAGAGCTGCTTTTTGGGCAAGCTGCAGCCACTTCCAGATGGTGGGAGTGCTACAGGAACTGCCTGGAGCCATGTATGATGGCTCACCAAAGTATGCCTTATTGCTCATTCAAGTGCCTGAAGAAATGCTCCTCTAGCGCACACACTCTCAAAGACACCCATTTCTTCTGCGAGCTTGGTTGTGCTTTTTCCTTGTGCATCGATTTTAGCACCAAAGACAATCCTGGTAATTAAATTTTTATATCTCTCATCAGAAAAGGAAATAGAAAAAAAAAAAAACTAAATTCATAATTTGATTTTCTTTCTTGACAGCTGAAGACAAAGTGGAAAGCGGCTGCTTGGATTCCTGCACCAAGACCTGTACAAAGAATTATAAATAGTCATGTAATAACAACTATAAAGTTTTGTTTGTGCTAATTGTACTGATTATCCAAATGAATAATAAAGCCTGGCAGAACTTCAATCGGATGCATAAGTCTTTTTTTTTTCCATTTCTTTTTTTTTTTTGATTTTCTTAAACATTTGCCTAAGATGGGTTTGGTGAAAATTTGAAATGACAATAAATTTATAAAGAAAAAGGCAGCATTATATTTTTATTCAACTAATAATATTATACCACATTTGACATTATTTGGTATACAATAAAATTTACAAACATTTTGTGCCTTCAAATTACTATTGTATTCCATTTTTATTTTAAAGATAATTGTATTCTTTTCTTAGACTAGTCAAAGCCTTATCTATAAGTTGGTTCATTTGCATTTATAGCACTTGAATGTATGTGAATGTGCAGGCCATATATAACTAGAGCTATAAATGTGACTTAAATTATAGAAAATGAAATCCAATTCGATAACAATTATACATCATAATTGTTTAATTATTTAATTATAAATCTTAGTAGCTATCCTACTTAGCTATCCATATTTGTATTGACAAAGACAAGGAAAGAGAATGAAGAAAAGAAGAGCTGGATCTCTTTTGGTGATATTTTTGGTTTTAAGGCTTCTTTCTGGGCAATCTGATACCTCTTCCATTGTGAGAGTGCTACAAGAATTGCTTGGAGGATTGCTCACAAAAGTTTGCTTTATTGCCCATTGAAGTGTACAAAGAAATGTGCCTTTGGTGTACACACTCTGAAAGACACCCATTTCTTCTGCAAGCTTGGTTGTGCTTCTTCCTTGTGTATAAATTTTGGCACCAAAGATAATCCTCGTAATTAAATTTCAATATCTCTCTCTCTTTCACACACAATAAAAATTAAAAATTAAAAATGAAAGGGGCTCACAATTAATTTGATTTCCTTTCTTGTCAGCTGAAGACAAATGGGAATGCTCCTTGGATTCCTGCTCAAATACATGTACAAATAATTACAAATAATCATGCAACTACTACAAAGTTTTTTTGGTGCTAATTGTACTAATTATCCCAATTAATAATGAAGCCTGATAAAACTTCATTCTGAATTTCTAATCATCATCTATATTTGTTTTCTTACCCTCTTGTCTAAGAAGCTGGCTTGGTTTTGAATATATAAGTGAAAGGACAATACTAATTTTATTTCTCTAGCATGGCTTTACCGTTAAGCTGGCTAATTTGGATCTTCGGGGCATTGATTCTTAATGAGATTTAGAAGTTTTTGTGTCGAAAAAGAGAGTTGAGATCCAGGTAGTACAAGGGTATTTTTGGAATTACAGTAAATATTTGTATCAAATTACTAATTGTGTAAATATTTTGAAAGAATGGTAGGCTATATGAACCCACCAAACTACTCATTAAACTCAATTTTGAAAATAATTTTTAATTATTAAAATACCCCTATATCAAATTGAACAACCCTCCTCACTCCAGGTGACTATCTCAAGAAACTAAACTCAAATATTAAAATCTTATTAATGATAATTCTATCTAAATTTCGGTAGAACCTCCCTTAAACATATAACATTCCCAAACCTGCAATTATAGCACAAGTACTCCCAAATAATTCATTGTGCATCAAACTACACCAACCAGTCTCATCCAATAATATATCCAATAGTTTCCTAATTTTTATATCACATCTCAAATATAATCCCAAATTTGGATGATTATATACACTAACAAATAATAATAATAATAATTATTCTATATCTTAAGACATTCTCACGTGGCCAAAACAACTCCAAATATGTATAGCTGCTGGGTCAACTGTTGTATCTGAACTCTCCTGAAGGGAAATATAATAAAATAGAGTGTGTATAAAACTTAATGAGCTCAGTTTTCAATTCAATTTCCACCCATTTTCCATCTTTTAAACACACCCAAAATATCACATAGACCCCCTCTTGATTTAATTATTTATATATATAAATAAAATAAATGCATATGTTACACAAATTACAATTATGGACAATAAAATATAGTTAAAAATAAAAACAGAATTTTAGCTCTTTCAACACATCTTTACATTCAATGTAATATTTTTCTTAAACCCATTTTTTTAATGTATTTTCTAAATTGAATTTGTAATTACGAGGATTGCTTAGTAACGTTAATTGAATTTGTTTGATCTCATCCGTTATTACACCAGGCTTTCAACTTTTTCATACTTTGGAAAGTTTTTAATATTTAGATTCTCAGATAATCCGCTTAGTAACATTTGTTCGTGTTCAAAGTTTCATAAAATATTATTTGAACTGTTAAGCATGGATCTTTAATGCAGCCACTCTTTTGCTTAACTCTTTTTGCATGAATTGAATTAACAATGTTTCAAATAATGTAAGGGAGCAAGAAGCAACAACAAAGGAAGAAGTCAGTTCAAGTCAACTAAAACTCCTCGATCTGTCTTCTGGAAATTGCGCGCATGTGATACAATCTTCGGTAACTGAATTGCCAAAATTTTATAAACAACTGGGATATGGTAACAATAAGAAAACGAGGTACAGTAAAAATTAAATTTAGTAAGGATATATTGAATATTTAGGTGGGTTTATTAAGTAAAATTTAAAACCTTAAAATTTCACAGTGGATTTATTTAGTAAATAAAATCATGAGTAGTCTTGTGGATTCAAATAACCCCACCTTGAAAGAATTGTCCCTTAAATTTTTGTCATATGTATTTAATCTTTGATTATTAAACTCTCTTTTGACTTGGTCTAGTGTGCATGGACTCAAAATGAGCTTCTTTCTTTGGGTTTGGTCTCGAGTGCTTGAAACTCCTCTTAATGGGCTTGTTAACACTATTATATTAATTTTTATATAAATCAATTTATGTTCTCTTTTCTTAACCTTATATTTTAAAATACAAACTCACATGTGACGATGTGGAAACGTTTAAAGTTGATTGATTGAATAAACTAAGTTTTTGAAAAATAAACTTTCATTAGAAAAAAATTTGAACGAATAAAATTAGAGTTTTGAATTACTTTTATAACAACCTTAAATATCATGAATTTACAAAAATAGATAAATCTAAAATATATTTTTATAATAAAATTATCCTAATCAAAAAAAGAAAAGTAAAATAAACGATACCCAAATCCGATATTTATATATAAAAATAAAAAATAAAAATCCTAAAAGTAAAACTCAACAATAAATCCATGTTCATATAATACTAATAAGAGTAAATTACGATATCGATATCGGTAATGTTTAAAGTTTGATTACTGTGCTTGCGAAGATTTTCTAAGCAATGAAATAAATCTTTAAATAGTGGATGAAGAAAATGGAAGAGTATGCAACCAATACACTTTCACAAATCAAAGGTGAGTGAATGTATGGTAATAAGAGTTTAACTATATATGCAATTAGGACTTCTTTAACCCAAGATCATATAGAAGAACACAAGCCCAAAATCAAACTTCAATGATTTGGGTTTTGATGTAAGAGAATAACCAAGTAGGAAATAGGAAAATATTACTTTGACGACGAGATCTTAAAAGATTTTCCTTTGGTTTTATTTTATCAAGTTTTGTTTTTGAGTAATATTGTCTTTTCAAAAGTTGACAAAGAGTCAAAATTAAAATAGAAAAATGATATTTGAATAATGCAGAGAAAGAAATGAAAGTATTGTGCATGAATAGAGATGGCCAATGAGCCACACGTCAGGGAAGGGCACGTGTTTATATAGTACGGCATAGCATGAGTACGTTTTGATAGGAAACAGAAGTGCATTCCTGCTCAACAATGTTTTCAGAATAATAATGTGTTGTAATCGCATCAAAAACCTTACCATTGAAGGGAATCTTACATAGCAAGACACAACAATCACCACTTTTTGCTGGATCACATGCACAAATAGTGAGATATCCACCACTAGAATCATTCTGCTGCTCATAGTTGTAACAATCTGTGGCAGCGAAACTATTGTACCTTTGATGAAAGGAAAATGGGGTGCCTGTCAGTAGGGGTGGGCATAAAACCGGTGAACCGAACCGAACCGGTTCGAATCGGTTCAATCAAGTTCGGTTTGATAATTCATTCGGTTATCTAATGATTCAATTAAACGGTTCAATTTCAGTTGGAATCGAATTAAAACCGAAACCGAACCAAGAATTTATTAGCCCCCATCGAGTAAAACATAACACAAAAATCTCGTCTTTCTTATCCAAATTTCGCAACCCCCATCATGTCTCACATAGCCAGCCATCGAGTCTCACATGACCTACCATCGTCGTCCGTCAACTGCAGTCGAGCTTGCCATCTAAGGTCAACGTCTCTCTCTACCTTTGCTGCACTTTCTATTTTTTTTTGTTTAATTTTTGGTTAGTTTCTCTCTGTTTATTCTTATGGGTTTGACCCAAAACAAGCTCTTGTTATGTTTAGTTTAATGCTTGATAATGAGGTTCTATTGATAAGTTCTCGGCGTTGTTAGTATTGAAAGCTTTTTCTTGGTTGGGTTTGATTGGGGAAGGATTGCAAATTTATGGCTTGTTGAGGAAAGTGACATTTGAGTCAGATTTTTTTTTTTTTTGATAAATGATTGGTGCTTAATGGTTATGCGCAATTGAAAATTGGGCTCGAGTTCGCTTTGCATGTGTTTGAGAAAATTCTTGTAAAAGACTGGATTTTGGCATTTTTTTTGAAACCTAGCAAAGAAGAAAGTTTTTATTGCGGAAATGATTTTGGAAGTTTTTTTTTTCCCCAAGTGAAATTGGTATTTGGACTTATCGTTCTTCCATTTCCAGTGATCGAAACTGCATTTGCATTAATATGCTCTTCAAAATTCCAGTGGGATTGGTATTTTTACTTGGTTCAGTAAACTTCGCCAGTCAATGAAATTTCTTTATTAGCTTTTGAAGTAATATGAAAAACCTTAATTGTTTGTCTCCTTGATTTATAGGACACATATTTGAGGCAATACTTGTGGAAACTTCTTCGCTGGTTGTCTTGTCTTTGCAGTAATAACTACAAAATTATTACGGAGGCAAAGAAAGCTACTTATAACATTCTTTTTGTCTCTCAATCTATATATAGTTTTTATTAGTTACTTCTTTTAAAAAAAAAATGAAAAATCATACGGGTTAATTTAATTCATTTTCCTTTTTTGCAACTTTTCTCTTCTCTTCGCTTCTTCTCATTCAGCACTTTTCTGCTTCAAAGTTCGCAAGGTTTGTTTTGTCTCACCATCTTTCTATTTTCTTTTTAATTTTTGTTTATCAATTGTCTTTGTTTTCACAACGTTTTTCAAAGTTCAGTCATATTAGGATGCTGTTGTTCATTATAAACTTGGCATATTGTTAATTTAACCAATTATTTAACCAATTATTCTATGTCCCTAGAATAGAATCACTGTCAATGGCATTGCTCATTATAAACTATTGCAATTCTAATTTTATTTTCTGTTGGCAGCCAAAAAATAAGTGAGACTTTACTTATGCAACAACCATTACTGCATAATTAATTTATGGATACCAAACTTGTCATAGTAACTACAAAGATTTATCTCCTTCGAAAAAAAATACTAAGATTTATCATTGTAATTGATTTGGCCCTTTTTTTTTTTTTGATTTAGTGGACTTTGATTTTTTGTGACTTTGATTTTTTGTACAAGTATTTTGTTGTTGGTGATTACTTATTTTAGGATATCTTTTTAAAATTTTATTGTATTGTATTATATATTTATTTTATATATATAATTACTTGTATTGTATTATATATTTTATTTTATATATACAAATTTTATTTATAAAATAATTTATAGAATTTTTAAAAGTAATAATAAATAAATACAATATAATATTTATTATGTATTTCTTTCAACTTGAGAACAGACTTTACATTTTCTATGGTTAAACTTTATTTTACATGTAGCAAGGTATCCATGAAGTGTTCATAAGGGTCTAACAGAGAGGTCAGCCGTATTATTGGTTTTCCCCATCCTCGATATTCATATCAATATCCTCAATATCCTAAGTCACTTTGTTAAAGTTGTGAATATGCTTTGTAAAATCCTTTTTATTTTTTAGAACCAGAATATGATAACATTTTAAAATAATTAGCTTTATTGGAGCATCTCCATTTAGTTATAAACCAAATATTTTTTTTGCCCATTTAATTAATAATTGTTGACTTATTTCTTACAACAGGTTTAGCTAAAATGGAACCAGAATATGATAACATGGCAGAGCAAAGTTCAAAGCAAAGTGCAGTTCAATTGAGAGAAAAAAAAAATCAAGAAAGAAAATGTCAGATGCATGGGCTCATTTTACTAGATGTGACGGAGAATTGAGGGCTGCGTGTAACTATTGTGGTAAAACTTATGCTTGTCATTCTGTAAAAAATGGGACTACTAATATGAACCATCATCTTAAGGTTTGTGATAATTACTTGGCAACTAAAGTAGATGAATCGGAGCAAAGTAGTAAACCTTCTCACACAAGTGCTTCTAATACTGCAGTTGTTTCTTTCGATAAAGAAGAATGTAGGAAAGCTTGTGCTAAAATGGTTGTGCTTGATGAGCTGCCATTTAGTTTTATTGAGGGTAAAGGATTTCGTTATTTTTGTCATGTTACTTGTCTGCAGTTTGAGCCCCCTTCTCGAAGGACACTTGGTCGAGATGTTTATCAATTGTATTTAAATGAGAAGATAGCACTGAAAATATCTTCATTGCTAGTAAGATGAGGGTGTGTCTTACCACTGACATGTGGAGTTCTATTCAGAATATCAATTACATGGTTGTGACAACTCATTTTGTTGATTCTGATTGGCAATTGCAGAGGAAAATCTTAAGTTTCAGTTAAATAACAAGTCATAAAGGGTATTTAATTGGGAAAGAGATAGAGACTGTTTTGCATGATTGGGGTATAGATAGAGTACTTACAATTACTGTAGATAATGCTGCTGCAAATGATTTGGCTGTCAAGTATGTAAAGAGAAAGTTAAAGAGTTGGCAAGTAGATGGAACATTGTTAGGTGGTAAATTTTTACATTTGCGATGTTGTGCACATATTATAAACTTGATTGTTGGTGAAGGATTGACAGAGCTGAAAGGTTCAGTTGCTAGCATTTGTAATGCAGTGAGCTATGTAAGATCATCTCCAGCGAGGGAGAATAGATTTAAAAAGTGTGTTGAACATGAGAAGATTAAAAGTAGAGGGTCTGTGGTGTTAGATCTTGTTACCCGATGGAACTCTACTTATTTGATGTTGAGCAGTGCATTTAAGTTTCGAAAGGCATTTGAACGGTTGGAAGAAGATGATGAACATTATCGTAACTATTTCAAAGATGATGTGGATGAAAGTGGGAACACAAGGCCACCTAAGCCTGAAGATTGGGACAATGCAGCTGTGTTCGTTCAGTTTTTAGAGATTTTTAAAGACGTGACAATTAAGTTTAGTGCCTCTTTAACTATAACTTCCAATTTATATTTTCATCGGATAAGTGTAACTTGTTTGTTGTTTTATTATTATTATTATTGAAATTTTAAACTCTTTTGTTAAAGTGGTTGATTATTATAAATGCAATTTCTTTTTTTTTTGTATTATTTTAGGTGAGTGCTATACAATCTTTATTGACAGCAAAGTGTCAAGATGCAGATTCTATGTTGAGTACAATGGCAAAAAAAATGAAGACAAAGTTCGATAAATATTGGGGTTTGGTGGACAACATGAACAAATTATTGATTATTGCAGTTGTCCTTGATCCTCGATATAAGTTGGAGTACGTCTCATTTTGTTTTGAATCCTTGTATGACACCAACAAGGTTGAAGCAATGGTAGCAAGTATCAAAGATCAGTTGGTAGCGGTTTATAACTCTTACCATGCTTTGTACTCTACGACTTTTTCTAGTGTTTTGTCATGTGATGTGGATGTGAATGTGGGGGAAAATGAGTCACAGGAAAATACTTATGATACAGAAGAAGCTTTTAAAAGAAAAAAGAAAAAGAAAGAAACTGGGGGAAAAAGTGAGGTACGTAGAAGTGTATTTGATTGACCCAAGCGAGAATGCATGCAATGACAAATTTGATATTTTAAGTTGGTGGAAGAACAATCGCACAAAATATCCAATTTTGTCACTTATTGCCAAAGATGTGCTTGCGATTCCTGTTTCGACGGTAGCTTCCGAGTCTGCTTTTAGCACAGGTGGATGTATTCTTGATCCGTTCCGAAGTTCGTTGACTCCTCAAATGGTGGAAGCCTTGATTTGTTCCCAAAATTGGTTACGCTCTTCAATTGGTAGCAATGAAGAAGTTCATGTTAACATTGATGATTCATGCATTCAAGATTTAGAATTTTATCACATAGTTCAATCCGGTAAGTCTTTGAATTTCAAGGTTATAATTTATGCATGTTTAGTTTTTATTTGTTAAATTAATTTATATTAAATTATTTTTATGTAGAGCTTGAGAAATCTACACTTACATCATTGGATTCATCCACCATGGAGATTGGAAGCTTTTAAGAAAGAAGGGAAGAATGAACGTTATAGATTGGAAGCTTTGATTTTAATTTATAGTAAATTATTCTTATTAGTAGATGTTATTTTGTGTATTTTGTTTATAGAAGATTGTGTCCAAGTGTTTTAGTTGATGACTTGTACTTTAATTTCTTAAGTAATTATTGAACTAAAGAAATTTTGAATTTACTGGAAGAATAAGTATGCGTGCAGCGTGCATGAGATATTGCTTGTAATCGAACCGAAACAACCCGACCCGAACCGGTTTAACTGATTCGGATCGGGTCGGTTTATTAAAATAATTGAATTTAAAATAATTTTAAATACTGTGAAACCAAACCAGTTCGGTTTCGGTTTGGTTATGTAAGAAACCGAACCGAACCAAAATTTATCCACCTCTACTTGTCAGGTTAACTCCTTTAGCATTATTACTGCTATTCAAATAAATTACAGAAATATTGACTGCAACATAGGGTGAGGCAACGCGAAATTGAATATAATCCGATAATATAATGTTAATGCTTTTAAGAAGAGATTTTGGAGAGCCAAAAGAATTATCGCATACTACTTCAAAACTCTTATTAAAGTAGCATCTTCCCCGATTCTGAACTGGTACCCAACTTTGAAAGTCCCACGGAGATTTGGGCACATTAATGGCTTATTGTCCAGACTAACAACATGATCCACAACAAAACCATACCATAATCAAGAGCCATGATTACTATATATTCACTCAACTTTTATTTGAGAAAATCTCAAAGAAAATATTTTCCCAAACTGGAACTTCAATTAATCACGTGTAAATTACATCTCATATTTATACTGATCTCATTAGTCATAACTGTCTGTTAACTAATCATGCTTAAGTAATTATAAAATCCAGCTAAACTTTAGATACATATACAATGTGTATTACAACAAACTTAACCACTTATTTTGAGCGGTCAAATGAGTTGTTGCCTTGCTCAGCAACTCTTAATGACATGGCATTGCTGACCAGTGATGACTTAAGCTCAATTTTCTTATGCTCTATGTAATGAGCTGCCTTAACATCATGCTGTTAGTTCGGACAATCAGAGCATCGAAGCCAATAATGTGCTCAAATATCTGTGGGGATTTCAAAGTTGAGTACCTGTTCAGAATCGGATAAGGGTGCTACTTTAATAAGAATTTCGAAGTAGTCTGCAATCATTATGTTGGCTCTCCAAAATATTTTTTTAAATGCATCAACCTCGTATTATCGGATTATATTCAGTTCGGCGTCGCCTTACCCTATGTCGCAGTTAATGTTTTTGTAATTTCTTTCAATAGCAATGATAATGCTAAAGGAGTTAACCTAACAGATGCCCCAATGGCTTAGATGTTTCCATGGTAGTAAGTTTTGACAAAAGCTTACATGACTTACTAAACCGGAATTGTACAGTAAAAAAGGTTATTGTTTTCGGGTCAGCTTGTTAAAATTGTGTGATAGTGGCTCAGATTTGGTTGATTTGTCTTGCAAAACCAGTTCAACCATTTAAACCTGTCAACATTAATCTACTTAACAATAACTTTTAAATAAATGATAAATGGCCGATTCTATTCGAAAGCATGCCTTGCACGTGATAAATATCACTTTCTTTGCCTGTTCACCAATTTACACTTTAAAAGTTTTCAGCCAAAAGAGGTAACAAGGATCATAAGAAGGCAAAAACTTAGATAATGGGATGGTGACATATTGATAGCATATCAAAATCAAGATGTACGGTCATTTCGGTTGACATGAATTAAAATTATATCTGGGTGTTGCTAAGTTACGGTTCCCGTAACTTGCAACCCCTCACATATAAATAGATTCAAGTGGATCCATTCTTCACTTTTATTAGAGGATATACGTTATAATAAACTGTATCATAGCAAGACCCAATATATTTTAAATCCTAACAAAGTCTTTTTAATTTCTTTTAAATTAACTAAAAAATGAAAAAAAAAATATAATACAAAAACTTTACAAGAAGTCACTCATCTTAATATTGTTCTTACTAAACTACTGAATTTTAATGGAATCCGATGTATTAGTGGTGGTATGATATGATCCCTATACGGTACGTGGGACTGGCCAAGTCCGGGTTTCATTGTCGTCCCAGTTACATGCGTTTTAAAGGTTATGTATCAATGTCAATTATAGAAATCTTTTTTCTTTTTCTTTCTGAAATCTCGATTATAGAAATATAATCAATCACCCAAATCGTGCCTTTTTCCTTCTTAAAATCCCTATAATAATTGTCTGTGTAAACCAATACATGTAGGCGCATTACTATTGGTATTTGTGCAATTGTACTAATAGAAGATTGGACACTTTAAGTAATTTCAATAATGAAATGAACTGTTATTTTTCCATTATTATTATTTTATTATTATTTGCTTTTTGAATATGACTCACTAATTGGTTGAATAAGAAGGTTTGTATATGGTGGTAAGCAAATGGTATATGATACAATAAAGATATATTAGGTGTGCCATACTATATTGAGTTGGATTGAATTGGACTATAATGTATTGTATTAAATGGTGATAAAATTTAAAATAGTATTATATTTAAGAGCAGCTATAATAGCATATTGTTAAAATAAAAAATAAAGGAATGTGAGGAAAAGCTAAAACAGAGAATGAATCTTCTTAACATAACAAACTTTATATATGTCTCTAAGTAATTGAAGCATCGAATAATAATGAAATTAAAGCACCATACTCGTGTTTACACTACTAATTCCTTTACTACATGCATCTGACTATTAACAACCCTCCCACCAAATGTGAATGAGACAGTCACATTGATTTAAATGGTTCACGTAATAATAACATCATTTCTACGTGAGCAGTTTTGAGTTTGAATAGATACTCTTTCTTCTTAAATTTTTATGATGTAATTGATCAAAATTGCATTCACTCTCTTGTATTGGTTCACCCATTTCCAGTTCAAAATTATTTAACCAAAACAGGTAATAACTAATGAGGATCATAAATTTGAATATATGGGCTTAATTAATTAAGAGCAAGAACCTATTGGTGACAAATTGAAAGCATATAAAAATCAAGATATAGATATATGGTCTTTTGATAACTGATAAACCTTAAAAATGAATGTGGTCAAACCAAATATAAATTTGATTTTTTTTACTGTTTAGTAGCTAGCAATTTGTTGCGGCTGTTTTATTAGCTAGTCATCAGTCATACACACACCGTCAATCCGCCATTAATATTTTCAACATGGGGTAAATTTTGGGTGCTCGGTGTCATTAATTGGTTGGATTTTTATTACAATATATATGTATTCATTTTTACATAATTGATTTAGAGATAGAGATGATAATAATAATTAATAACTCAATTATTTTACCGCGGATAATACGTTTTTCTTTCTTTCATGTTGAGATTCTCTATTCACCTTAGCTTCATATTAATAGATCTAAAAAAATCAAATAGAAGACTTACTCTTCCTCTTTGTCCAAATCCAACAAATTCTCTTCTTTGCAGATATTCTTTTATCCTATGGCAAATAATTCAATTTTCATTTATTAAAACGCTTTTGCTGTAAAAACCTATTGTAGAAAAACTTCCCTTTGTAATTGAGAGGTCCTATATTTATACCTAGTTACGCCAGTGCTTTAGTTGCATCCTAATCAACTAAATCAGCTTGTCGTATTCATTTACGTTTTGTTTTAAAATTCTTATTCATTCACATTAATTTCTTCTATTGCATAGAGAAAGTAAAGAAATGGAGAAAAGTAGAGTTCATTCAAATCTTTTGACTGTTTGTTTGGTGTTAGGGCTTCTTGTTGGGCAGTCTACAGCTTCTTTCAAGGCTTGCAATGAGAATTGTTTTGTTTCTTGCGCTTTAGGTGGAAAAAATGTGGTTAAATGTGCAGCAAAGTGCTTACCAGACTGTATATTATCAGCTTCTTCACATCTGAGTTTGAATGATGCCCAAGTTTCCTGTAAGCTTGGTTGTGCTTCCTCCTTATGCACCAATTTTAGCACCAAAGAGAATCCAGGTAATTCATTAAACATCTAATTACTTAAATCTCTCAATTCCCACTCTCTTTGTAAGCTCTCTCAAATACTGATACTTATAATTAATTAATTTACTAACCTTTGTTTTCAGCTGGAGAGAAAGTGCAAAGTTGTGTAGATTCTTGCGCAAATATATGCACCAAGATTTAACAAATGAGTTGTGGATGATATATCTATATATATTTGCCTAAGTTACAATTTGATATAACTTACTCCTCTCACATAAATTATGTGCGTCCCATCATATATATATTATTCATGTGTGAGAAGTAAATTACATTAAATTATAACTTAGTAGCTCCCTATATATATATAAGCGCGTGCCAAGTTATCGGGAGTTATATTTCTAGACCACACAGTCCCAAATCATGATTTTTCACCTGTGACATCATACACTAGATCATTAGTTTTCAATAGGTGTATTATTCCTATGAATAAATTAGTGTCATAAATCTAAGGCTGAATCTATAATTTGTTACCCTACAAAACAGTTGTGCATGCTTTATAATTTGAATAGAAATAAAATGAAATTCTAATGATGATTTTTTTCCTTTGAATTTTTACACACACACACACACATACACACACACACACACACACACATATATATATATATATATATATTTTTAAAGGGAGGGTGGGCAGCTCAAAGAAATTTGAACCCTCCCACCCCTAGGACTCAAATCAGGCCGCCATGCTCTAGAACCAGAGCATTACGACTAACCCGACTACGCCATGGGATATATATATATATATATATATATATATATATATATATATATATATATATATATATATATATATATATATATATATATGTAGCACGTTTCAAATATAAATATCTTCTTGCATTAAGGGATGGCAAATGGGCGGGAGTAAAGCTTGGGCTTTCAGCCCAGGCTAAATTTGGTCAAGTCCAACTGGGACGTAATTGAGCCTGTCATGAACTCGGGCAAGGTCAGACTTCTCCTTGATATCGAATTTTTTATTTATTTCTCAAAAACAAATAGTAAATTGAAAATGTTTAGTTATAAAATTTTTAATGATGTAATTAACCAAATTATTATGAAAATAAAACTAAAATCCAAGCAAAACATTTTCAGTTGAATTAAATTCAATAATTTGTCATGATGGAGTATAGAATAAAAGATTGAGGACTGGGCCACAATTGATTAAATTTATTCCTTAATAATTTTCGTAGCAGCAACTACTACAAAATCCAAATTAATGCTCTAAACCAATTTCAGTTAAGCAAAACTTATTTTTGTTTCTTCTTTTTCATTTATTGATAAATGATATATGGTGTAATAAATAGTACGAAAAACCCTTCTAAAGATGTAGTCGAGTTAATTACTATGCCTAAAAATTGTACCTGGACACAAGATGCTTCTTAGAGTAAAAATAAAAAATATATATAAAATTAAAACGACGTTACTGGATCACCCAAAATTTAACCCGTTCGAAATAAGCCAATTAAGTTAACGAAGATACGTTTTTGCCACGAGACAAAACTATTGAACTGATCCAACTCTTGCTGCTTCACCACTTCACAAGGGCAAAAATAAATGAAGAAAGAAGATAGCCTATACATTTTTCAGTATGGTTCCTTCTCAAGTATATTTATTTTTTCATTGAATATGAAGAGTAATTCCCAAGATCGTCTGTGCTTGTTCTTTGTTGAAACTGTGTCCATAGCCCTCGAATTTCTCGATGTATATTTACATTGGGATGCATATCGAGAGTCAATAAGATTTTGTCATCTAAAAACTTTTTACTTAAGTCGTTACAATTATCAGACACCATTCTTTAAGAACACAACATATTGTTTGTTGCAAATCCAACGTGCACATTTATAACCGAGAGCACATTCATTGTGTGCCGGCCGGCTTCGGCATCAATGCACTTGATAGCAACGCATAGGCTTTTTGTAGTATATCTTCCAGCATCGTTTGAAGAAGGATTCACAGAAGAAACCAATCCATGTACTTCCAGCATCGCTTCGTCTAGCACTTGGCTTAAAACACTGTCGCTATCTGCCACCACCAGCAGCACCATCACCAAGGTCATTGCTGGAACAATGAAGAAACCATCTACATTATCAAGTATTTCAATTTGATAGCATATCAAAATCAAGATATTGTCTCTTTGATAACTGATAAGCCTTAACATTATTTATTTAAGATTGTTTGATTTGTAATTTTATTTTTCCTTCCCCCGGTTAACCCTTAGTTATTTTGTACAGCTCTATTCATTTATTTCATAAAATCTATATGAATGTGCTCAAACCAAATACAAATATTATTTTATTTTTTAATTGTTATAGTAGCAAGCAATTTGTTGCGGCTTTATTAGCCACTCATCAATTATACATACAACCTAATTAGGCCATTAATTTTTTCAAATGGGATAAATTTTGGGTGCTCGGTATCCCTAGTTGGTTGGATTCTTGTTATATATATATTTACATGATTGATTGAGAGATACACATGATGATAATAATAACAACTCACTCATTTCACCATAGTTAATAACTTATATCCGTTATCTTCATTTTGAATTGAGATTCGCAACACACCTAACCAGCCTTTTACTTGACCTTTTTAGTACCTTTTTTTTTAATTTGTAATGTAAAATTAAAAAGAAAAACAAATAAATAATCACAACTATCAAAATTAAATGAGGATACATCTCAACCATCTGCGAAAAAAAGAAAAAATTAATAAAAAACAAGGCGAATAGAGGATTCCCGTCCCCGTTTAATTTCTTTCTTAATATACTCTTCCTCTTTGTCCAAATCTAACAAATTCTCTATTGGCAAATATTCTTTTGTCCTATGGCACATATTCAATATTTCAATTTCCAATTATTGAAAAAATTTTTCTGTAAATACCTATTATAGAAAACTTCCCTTAATTGAAAAGTCCCATTTATATTCTTTTTTCTTTTGTATAGACACTCTTAAGAGCTTTAGTCGCATCCAATTCAACATAATTAGATTATCATCGTCATTTCACAATTTCCTTTTATTGCATAGAGATAGGAAAGAAAATGGAGAAAAGTAGAGTTCATTCAAATATTTTGATTGTTTGTTTGGTGTTATGCCTTCTTGTTGGGCAGTCCGCAGCTTCTTTCAAGGATTACTATAAGATTTGTTTTATTTCTTGCGTTATAGGCGGAAAAATGTGCTTAAATGTGCAGCAGAGTGCTTAAAAGACTGCGTATTACCAGCTTCTTCAGTACTGAATTTGAATGATGCCCAAGGTTTCTGTAAGCTTGGTTGTGCTTCCTCCTTGTGCACCAATTTTAGCACCAAAGAGGATCCTGGTAAGTAATTAATTGAATCTCTAAATTCTCACTCTCTCTTTTGTAATCTCTCTCAAATACTGAAACTGATAATTAATTAATTTGTTAATCTTTGTTTTCAGCTGAAGAGAAAGTAGAAAGTTGCGTGAATTCTTGCTCAAAGACATGCACCAAGATTTAACCATTGAGTCATTGGTACTATATATATGTGTGTTATCCATTTTGAATAAATTAGTGCTATAAATCCCAGGCTTAATCTTTAATTTGTTACCCTGAAAATAGCTGTGCATGCGTTATAATTTTGAATAGAATTAAAATTGAAATTCTTGAGTTATTGACATTAATTGATATTATATTTTCTAGCACCCTTCCTCTGCCCCACTTAGCTCTCCTATAGCACGTCTCAAATATGAATAAATCCACTTGCAGTTAGGCATGCCCAATGGGTTGATTGGAGCTTGGGCTTTTAGCCTAGGTCTAACTGGGTCAGATCTTACTGGGATGGGCTTCCGCCTATCATGGACTAGGGCAGGTCAGCCTTTACTGTGACAATTTTTAATGATGTAATTAACCAAACGATCATAAATTTAAATTAAATTCCGACCAAAATCTCTGTGATTGAATTAAATTCAGTTAATTTGATTCCCAATGGAGTATCGAATAAAATAGATTCGAGTATTGGACCAAAATTGATTAAATAATTAGATTAATTTTGTTCCATAATAATTTTCTTGACCCCACTACTACAAAATCCAATTAATATACTAAGAATATGTTTGGGATTGAAAAACTGTACTTATAAATTAAAGATTAATAATATATATTAAATATAATTTTTAAATAATAATTTTGATAAAATTATTAAAGATATAATATATTTTTTATCATACAAGTGAAAAATCATATTAACATAACTTGTACATTATAACAACTAGTGTTTACTAAATATTTTAGTACTGATGTCACGGGCCGCTCAAGTTCACTAGCAAAGACAGCCAACTTACGCCCGCGGGTTCGCTTAGTACGGGTACACCCAATGACGGAATGTAATTAGAAGTGGGTTGGGTTTAGAAATGGGCCACCCTACACAACTAATTAGTCGTGGTGCGCTCAATACGGATGCACTTAACAATTGGACTGTCACAAAGCGTGTGCACTTAGTAAGTTCGGCCCGTTATTTAAAAGTCTCTAGCATCCTCTATATTTAGAAACCACCATGCTTATTCTTATCACTATATTATACTTATCCCTATCTATAACCTTATCCTTATCTAGATAGTTATTTGTACAAATCGAATTATATAACCTATATAGATAACTCTAGAACTAGGAGAACCACACTATAAATAAGGGTAAGCACTTACCATTTTAGGCATCTCCAAGTCTCCAATACTCAAAGCATCCACACACACACATATCACAAAAATATGTGTAAAGCTCTCTTGTAACCTCCTTTGTGAATAATAAAATCACATATTGGCCATATTGCTCTTTTCTTCTCTCTAGCATTCTTGCAAACCTCTTTACTTAGCTAACTTGAGAAGTTCATTACCCTTACTTAGCAACTTTTGTGCTAGAAATTGTCTAAGTGCCTCACGGGTTGCTGCACATTCACTTATCCCGTTACAAATGGTATCAGAGCCAAGGTTTTGCACCCACGTTATCTAGCTCACGTCTAAAGTTATGGCCAATCTTCTTAGTACGACTCAAGAGGGCGTTGTTGGTGTGGAGGCTCCGCCGGAGCCCACCCGTGGCCTTGAGGAGGGTCACACACAGCCTAAGACCCCGAAAAATCCAAGGCTCATTCTATAGATTCCTTGTAAGCTCGAGTCACTACGCTTGAAACATCGATGTTCATGGCCCAGGACACCCTTAGACAATTTGGAGATCAGGGTGGATGGTCTTGAGGGCGAATATACCGACTACACGGTAGCCACCAAAGCCCTCATGTAAGATCAAAGCAACACCCTTTTAGTGGAGTTTTGAGCATTCTACGAAGAGTTGGTAAAACTCCGTAATTTTGTGCAAGACGAACTGCGTGTTGTCCGTATGAAAGTAGATGAAGTACGCTCAGACTGGGCATGACACAAGGGCATATTCTCGGCTAGCCCGGCTTCCACAAGCATGAGTGATGCGAGACTCATTGACGTGCCAAAGCCTGACACCTATGATGGCACACACAATGCCACCATCATAGACAGCTTTTTATTCGGGTTAAACCAATATTTCAATGTTGTAGGCGTGCGAGATGAGGCATCGAAAGTGGGTATAACACCCACATTCCTACGAGGTGCCTCACAATTGTGGTGGCGACAAAATCACGGTGACATGGGCAAGGGAATTTGTGTAATCAATACATGGGCCGATTTTCAGCAAAAACTTTGGAAGCACTTTGCTCCATGCAATGACGAGAAAGAGACAAGAGCGCGCCTTCGTCGGCTTAAGTAAACAGATAGTATTTATGACTACATCTACTAGTTTATTACCCTTATACTAGAAATCACCAACATGTCTGACAAGTACTCCCTCTTCCATTTCTAAGACGGCTTTAAAGATTGGGCTAAAGTGGAGTTGGATAGGCGTGGCGTACAATCTCTTGATGATGCCATCGCCATTACAAAATCACTTACCGATTACTCAGGCCAAGCCACGGACAAAAGGCCGAATCAAGGCAAAGGTAGGGGAGATGGTCGTAAAGACAAAAGCCTCAACCGTAAGGAGTGGGGGCACAAAGCCTCATAGCAGCAAGAGTAGGCAAGGTAAGGCGAACAGAAAGAAAGATGCACCTAAGCCTTTCAGCCTATGCTTTATTTGCAACGGTCCACATTAGGTACGCGACTGTTTTGAGAAGAAGTCACTTAATGCCCTCACTCCACAGCTCAAGGACCAAAATTCACCCACGGAAGAGGAACCCAACCCAGCATGGGTACCCTCCAACGCCTCGGTGCACTCGAGAGCCAGCCGCAGGTACATGCGAAGAAAGGGCTCATGTATGTGAGTGTAAACATTAACGGTAAAACTGTGCGTGCGTTACTAGATACTAGAGCCACACACAACTTCATCACGAAAGATGAGGCCAAGTGCCTAGGCCTTAAGATAACAAAGGAAGAAGGCATAATCAAGGCGGTAAACTCACCAGCCCAATCTATTGCGGGCACCACACAAAGCATTCACATAATGATCGGGACATCGAGCGAGAAGCTTAATTTCTCCATGGATGGTCCTTGGCATGAAATTCTTCGACAAAGTCCATGCCTTTCCACTACTGGCCACGAACTCCCTAAGTATCGTTGATGGGAGTAAAGCTTGCATGGTTTCTATCTAGAGTACCAAGATCTGAGAGAGGACGCTCTCGGTCATGCAATTCAAGAAGGCTTTTAAGAAGGACCCTAGTTTCTTGGTCTCCATTCGCGAGCTCAACGAGGAGGAAGAACCCGCAAGTACTGCAAGCCATGTCCCATCACAAATATAAGCTGCTCTTAATGAGTTCAAGGATGTCATGCCTCTGAAGCTTCCAAAGAAGCTCCCACCTACAAGAGAGCTGGATCACGAGATAGAGTTAGAGCAAAGCGCAAAACCTCCAACTTTGGCGCTTTATCGTATGGCGACACCCGAACTTGAAGAGTTGCGAAAACAGTTCACAGATTTATTGGATGCCGGATATATCCGTCCATCAAAAGCTCAGTTCGGTGCACCCGTCATTTTCCAAAATAACAAGGATGGCTCCTTACGAATGTGTATCGACTATTGGGCACTCAATAAGATCACCATCAAGAATAAGTACCCAATTCCCTTGATAGCGAATCTTTTTTATCAATTCGGCAAGGCGCAGTACTTCACCAAGCTTGACTTACGTTCGGGATACTATCAAGTCCGGATAGCCAAAAGGGATGAACCAAAGACTGCATACGTTATAAGGTATGGATATTTTGATTTCTTTGTTATGCCATTTGGCCTCAGTAATGCACCAGCCACATTTTGCACACTTATGAATAAAGTTCTCCAACCATTCCTCAATCATTTTGTTGTTGTATACTTGGATGATATCGTGGTGTATAGCACCACCCTTGAGGAACATGCTCAACATCTACACCAAGTCCTCCAAGTACTTCGAGAAAATGAACTCTACTTTAAAATGGAGAAATGCTCATTTGCCCAACGAAAAGTGGATTTCCTCGGCCACAACATAACGGACGAGAAATTAATAATGGAGAACTCAAAGGTGAAGGTCATTTTTGAATGGGAATCTCCTAAAGAAATATCCGAACTAAGATATTTCCTTGGATTGGTAAATTATTACCGTCGGTTCATCAAGGGCTATTCAACCAAGGCAGCAACCTTAACAGATCTCCTCAAGAAAAATCAGACATGGCATTGGACCGAAGATTGCCAACGTGCATTCGAAGGCTTGAAGAAGGCAATTTCTGAAGAACCTGTCCTCGTTCTTCTCGATCATGAAAAGCCATTTGAAGTTCACACGGATGCCTCTGACTTTGCCATTGGAGGAGTACTTATGCAAGAAGGTCACCCAATAGCATTCGAAAGTTGAAAACTCAATGACACAGAACGCCGCTACACTGTATAAGAAAATGAGATGACAGCAATTGTCCACTGCCTACGGGTATGGCGATATTACTTGCTTGGCTCACAATTCATAATCTTAATGGATAATGTAGCCACAAGCTACTTTCAAACATAAAAGAAGTTGAGCCCCAAGCAAGCACGATAGCAAGACTTTCTAGCGGAATTCAACTATAGGCTCGAATACAAGCCAGGAAAAGCCAGTGTCATTATAGACGCACTAAGCCGCAAGATAGAATTGAAAACACTTAGTATGAGCCTGCCGAAGTTTGACCTTGTCTTACGTATCAAAGAAGATCTTCAAAAAGATCCTCTTATGAAAGCCTTGATGGAAAAATTTTTCCAAGGCAAGACAAGGAGATTTTGGCAAGAGGAAGGCATTTTACTCACTAAAGGAGATCGACTATTTGTGTCAAAATGGGGAAACCTACGAAGAAAGGTGATAAAAGAGTGCCACAACTCCAAGTGGGCTGGTCACCCGGGAGTGGAGCGTACAACCGCACTAACTCAAGCCTCGTACTTTTGGCCACAAATGTAGGATGAGATCGAGGCGTATGTGCGGACATGTCTTGTTTGCCAACAAGATAAGATGGATTGACAACTTCTAGCGAGGTTGTTGGAACCCCTACCTCTAGCCTCAAGACTATGGGAAAGCGTGTCCATAGATTTCATCTCTGCCCTACCAAGGTCTGAAGGTTGCGGAAGCATTATGGTCATCGTCAATCGTTACAACAAATATGCAACCTTTATCGCAGCACCATCCAATTGTAAAGCGCATGAAGCTGTCTGACTCTTCATCAAGCATATCGTGAAGCTATGGGGAGTACCGAAGAGTATCGTGAGTAATCGAGACCCACGATTCACAGACCACTTTTGGACTTAGCGAAGTTGGGAATCAAACTCAAGTTCTCAACAAGCTTCCACCCGCAAACAGATGGACAAACTGAGCGCATCAATAGCCTTCTCAAGATGTATCTAAGGCATTATGTAAGTGCTCACCAAAGAGGTTGGGCAAAATTGCTTGATGTTGCCTAATTTTCATACAATCTTCAGCGAAGTAAGGCTACGGGCAAAAGATCCTTAGAGATCATCATGGGATTTCAGCCCATGACGCCCAATGTCGTAGCCTCAACTTGTGGGGAGAAAAGCCCAGTAGCTCACAAGCTCGCCCACTAGTGGCACGAGGAAGCGGACATCACACGAGCATATCTTGACAAAATAGCACGCAAGATGAAAAAGTGGGCTGACACGAGTAGACGCCACATTGAATACAAGGAAGGTGACCAAGTGTTGATCAAGCTCCTAACCCAATAATTCAAAACACTACGGAAAGTGCACAAGGGCTTAGTAAGGAGGTACGAAGGACCCTTTAAAATAATACAACGTGTAGGTAACGTCTCATATCAACTCCAACTTCCACCAAAACTCAAGATTCATCCGATCTTTCACGTAAGTCTACTCAAACCATATCATGAAGATACGAAGGATCCAAGCCGTGGAGAATCAAAGAGAGCCCTAACAGCCGTTATCACCTCGTATGACAAGGATGTGAAGTACATCATTACAAATCGAGTGACTCAGAGAAGGGGCTTACCGGCGTACAACGAGTACTTGGTCAAGTAGAGGAATCTCCTTGAAAGTGGAACAACGTGGGAACGCGAAGAAGACTTATGGCAATTTGCGGACCACATTCCAAAATATAAGCGTGAAGACGCGACGAGGGCATCGCGAGCATAGGTGGGAGAGGATTGTCACTGGCCGCTCAAGTTCACCACCAAACACAGCCAACTTACCCCGTGGGTTTGCTTAGTACGGGTACGCCCAATGGAGGGATGTACTTAAAAGTGGATTCCGTTTAAAAATGGGCCGCCACACACAACTAGCCAGCCGTGGTGCGCTCAATACGGATGCACTTAGCAATTGGGCTGTCACAAAGCGTGTGCACTTAGTAAGCCCAGCCCATTATCTAGAAGTTTCTAGCATCCTCCATATCTAGAAACCACCATATTTATCCTTATCACTATATTTTACTTATCCCTATCTATAACCTTATCCTTATCTAGATAGTTACTTGTACAAATCGAATTGTATAACTTGTATAGATAACTCTAGAACTAGGAGAACTACACTATAAATAGGGGTAAGCACTTACTATTTTAGGCATCTCCAAGTCTCCAATACTCAAAGCACCCACACACACACACATATCACACAAATATATGTAAAGCTCTCTTGTAACCTCTTTTGTGAATAATAAAATCACATATTGGCCATATTGCTCTTTTCTTCCCTCTAGCATTCTTGCAAACCTCTTTGCTTAGCTAGCTTGAAAAGTTCAATAGCCTTACTTAGCAACTTTTGTGCTAGAAATTGTCTAAGTGCCGCACGGGTTGCTGCGCATTCACTCATCCCGTGACATATAACTTACAATCTACAGCTGCCTAACCTCAATGCCAAATATACTCTAAATTCCTTGCAATTAAACAAAACTCATTTTTGTTTCCGTTTTTCATTTATATTATATACGTGGAATGATGTAAGTACAAGCTGCGAAGGCACAAAAGTCCACAACTCTCTAAAATGTCGAATGATTGTATTCATAGCGATAAGGGGGCTGGGAAGGACAATTTTAGCTAGTTATAGTGATGGGGAGAAGGACAATTTAGGAATTAGATAGTTACAATGAGAAATTAAGATATTTTCACTTTTCAAAGTTTACTGGATTAGGGCCTAGCCTTTTTATGTAAGCCTGGGTCTGGGTGGACTAAGCATTTTTCATCGTTAGTTGCATGTTATTGATGGTGCCACAAGGCTCTCGGATCCAAATTAAAAATGTTGATAATATTTGAAGGGTCATGTACATATGCAATATATCAAATGTCAATTTAGAAACTGCTTTTTTGAAATCTCAATATTATTGGAAATCTAATCACCCAAACTATGCTTTCTTTCTTTCTTGAAAGATCCATAATGCGTATATTTAACCAACACATATATACTAATACTAATCCATATATTAATACTAATCCATGATTGGTTACTTAAAAATATTTGAATGAACTCTAAATTTTTCCATTATTTTTATTTTTTTCTTTTTGAATATGACGCTAATTAGTTGGATGCTAACAACGCTTTGAATAATTACAGTATGAAATTTATGGGAGTATGAATTTTTATATTTTATGATTTAAATCAGACAGGTTTACAAAATATAATTAAAATATTTACACTACCAAGAGGTGAGATGTACCCCCAATACATGTGGATACCTCTAATGATAATTGTAAGAGGGGAAACTAACATGAGTTGCAACTAGGGGTGGCAATAATACTCCCTCAGCTTGGATCCGATTAATGCGGGCCGAGTATTAACTAATCTCCGGGCTAGGTCTGGGTATCACTTGAGAAACCCGGAACTCGGCTTTATACATTTATTCAATATGTTTAACAATTTAAATATTTAAAATTTATATTTCATGTTTTATTTTATTAAAATAAATTTAAACATTATAAAATAAATAAAAATATATTCATAAATTTTTGGATTTAAAAAGCTCGAAAAAAACCTGGCCCGGATGGGTATTAGTATACTCAGGTTGCCATACTTAGACTTGGCCCAGACTTTTGCCAATCTTAGTCACAACTTTGGCACTCAAACTAAGGTCTAAGTGGCTCACAAGAAATCAACACTGCATATATGCTTTTAGATATTTATATTGCAAAGTATTAATATGATGTAGGCGGAGAAGATCGCTATTACGGCGAATAACCAGAAGCCGAAATCGGAGAGCATTCTTGCTCAAGCTCAGACATCTCGCGAGCAGGAGTTTTTTACACTGTTAGAAGGCACGCAGAAAACAGCATCAACATCTTGGCGCCGTCTGTGGGGATCAATTCAAAAAGCCTGATTTCCCAACACATTCAGAAGACATAACGTAACAATGAGAGGAAACAGTAGGAGAGGAGTAAGTCCAGAGGAGTCGGTGACCTTGAGGAAAATGGCTAATGAGGCTCAAAATAGAGAGATCTAGGAGAAAATGGATCAGATGAAGAAACAAATGGAAACACTGATGTCCATATTGCAAGAACTCAGGGAGGGACAGAGGAAAGCATGTAATGACGTCCCTGAATCCAGTCGTGGGAACGCCTCCGTCAGGAAGAATTCGGGAGACGAAGCCCAGAGACTGAGAACACCAAATGTTGCTGGGAGAGAGGAAACGAACTTGGAGGAAAGGGGATCCCGTCAGCATCTGCAGAACACGGCACCCACCTTCCGCGCTGAAGAATTGGAAGGAGAAGTACGAAGGTTGGCACAAGTTGTGGAGGACCTCCGGGGAAACGAAAAAAGCCCAAGTTTGAGGATAATGCTGGACAACGAGTCTCCACTCTCGGTGGAGATAATGGGCGTCACAATTCTCCGTGACTTCCATTTCCTAGATTTAAGGTTTTGAGGGAAGAGTGATCCGCTGGTGCACATAGAGCGGTTCAACGACATGACAAGAGTACCGGGCCTATCAGCAGCCCAGAGATACAGGGCCTTCCCACTCACTCTTGAGGGAAGGGCAAGAGAATGGTACCGCAGGCTACCACGGGAAAGCATTTTGAGCTTTGAACAGATGTGCAGAGAATTTACAGAGCAATTTCGGAGCACAGTGACCCCTGAAGATGACATGATGGAATTGTCAAAGATAAGACAGAGGGAGGGAGAACCCCTCTGGGAATTTGTCAAGAGGTACCACCGATCGGTTCTGGATCTTGGGGCATTTAATCATCCCTAAGCGTTGAGGGGGCTGAAGGACGAAATCAGGATGGGGAGACCATGGTACAATTTACGGAGCCCTTCGATCCGTTCATATTCAGATGCGTATGAACAGGTGAAGATGGACATGGTCATCGAAGAGGAAAAGGCTGCGAAGATAAGAAGTGAACAGGGCAATGGAACGAAGAGGGAGGAAAAAGGAGGTCCTGCCTGAGGAACGTTGACTTCCAAAGTGATGAGGGACCGGGTTGCTCCCTACAATCCTTATTAGAGAACTCCCCAGCCACGGATGATTCCTACCCCACCTCGTAGGTCTCCGGGCCAGGACTACGGGGAGTACAGGAGTCACGACGACCATCCATCCTGCAACCAACCACCGAGCCGACCTATGCTGGACTACAACAGAGCTGACCGTCTATTACCACCCCCATCGAGAAGCTTCTCAAGGGACTAGGCGATACAGGTGCTTGAGCAGAGCCCCGCTTACGGACAGTACACAACATTGAAGGTGTCACTTGAAGAGATACTCCAAGTGGTAGAAGAGCGAGGACTGTTGAGTCCTCCAACACCGATGGCTAAACCAGCTGGTAAACGAGATAGGGGACGGTTTAGCCGCTTCCATGATGACCACGGCCACTCAACGTCACAGTGCCGGGATTTGAAGAACCAGGTGGAGGACCTGGTTAGAAACCGGTATTTCGATGAGTTTATTGAAGGAGGACATCCAGTGGTCGAGCAGCAGCCGGAAGAAGACAACCAAGCCTATGCCATTGATCTAGAGCCACCCGCCACGAGGGTAATTTCAGGAGGACCCACGATGGTAGGAAATTCAAACAGGGCTCGGAAAAACTATTACAGGTATGCCACCGATGGGCGAGAGGTCCTGTTCACCGCACCCACTGCAAAAAAGGCCAAGGTACGGCAAGAACCCATCATGTGGACGGAGGAGGATGAGGAAGTGATGTTATACCCTCATGAGGATGTCTTAGTCGTGAAGGCAAAGGTTGCTAATAAGGAGGTCGATCGGATATTGGTGGGCTCAGGAAGCTCGGTGGACATTCTCTTCAAGTCCACACTTGAGGATTTGGGAATAACAGGTGCGAGCCTCGAACAAGTGAATACTGCCTTGAAAGGGTTTGGAGAAGGAAAGATGATCCCTCTAGGAATCATAAAATTGGCTGTGACTATGGGCTCGAGGCCTTTTGAAAAGAATATGATGTAGACTTTGTTGTGGTGGATGAAGTCAGCCCCTACCAAGCAATACTAGGGAGGCTGTTCATGAGGATCAGCCAATCCGTGCTGTCCACCCACTACTTAGCCCTGAAATACCGAGTAAATGGGGCTGTAGAAGTCGTAAAGGGCATCCAGAGGGTCGCGAGGAGCTGTTACGCTATGGCAGCAAAAGAAACTATGCAAATAACGTCATTGGATTCATGAGGGGAGTCGAAGAACAGAAGGCAGGAGCCAGCTGAGGAACTGGAAGAAATTATAATACGGCTAGTAGGAGTGGGCAATTTCGGATTCATATCGGATTCGGATCAGATTTAATCAGATTTCGGATAATTCGGATTGAGGAAACATCAATTCCATTTCAATCTGAAATTTAATCCGATCCAAATCCGATCTAAATAATTCAGATCAGTTTCGGCTCGGATATATATTTCGGATTAGTTCGGATTCGGATTAGATCGGATGAATTCATATTTCGGATTCGAATCATAATTTTGGATTCGGATTGAATTCGGATGTGGGACTTTTTTGACAATTTTCTCAATAAACTGATGAAATTTATAATTAATGCAAACCATAACAAGCTCACAAGAAAACAATGCAAACACATGTAGAAAGATCCAGCAGCTTCAAACTCAGCTCGTGGTGGCAACAAAGATGGGCTCGTGGGTAGTAGGTTCGTGGCTCGTGGTTGGCGGCTGAAATGGGCTCGCGGGTAGTGGTTGTGGCTGGGGTTGGGTTCGTTGGTCGTGGGTAGTGGCTGAGCTGTCGTGGCTCATGGTTGGCGGCTGAAATGGGCTCGCGGGTAGTGGTTGCAGCTGGGGTTGGTTTCGGTGGTCGTGGGTAGAGGCTGAGCTGGGTTCGTGCCTTCGTGGCTCGTGGTCAGCGGCTGAAATGGGTCTGTGGGTAGTGGATGCGGCTGGGGTTGGGTGCGTTGGTCTTGGGTAGTGGCTGCCAGCTGGGGTTGGGTGCTAGGTTCGTGGCTCACTAGATCATGGTCAAGACTGAAATGACCAGATCATGGTTCGTCTGCTGATTCATCGACTCGAGGTCGGGTTCGTTCGGTGGTCGTGGGTAGAGGTCGAGCTCGGTTCGTGCCTTCGTGGCTCGTGGTCAATGGTGAAATGGATATGTGGCCCGTGGGTAGTGGATCGCGCTGCCAATCTGAGGTTGGGTGCGTTGGTCTTGGGTAATGGACTGCATACTGGGGTTGGGTGCTAGGTTCGTGGCTCACTAGATCGTGGTCGAGACTGAAATGAGCAGATCTTGGTTGGCTGGTTGCTGCTGACTGTTGAGGCGGGTTCGTTCGGTGGTTGAGCAGATCGTGGGTTGAACGGGTTGATTTTTTTAGCTTATATTTTTCGTTTTTGGTTTTCTGAATTCTAAACTGATTTTCTGATTTTAAAATTAAAATTAGTGCAAATCGATCGGATGGTTCGGATTAATCCGAATCCGAACCGATCCGATTCAAATTCGATCGGATTGCATAAATTATATTCAATCGGATTTGATGCTAAATCCGAATCCAATCTTAACAAATTCGGATTACATCGGATCGGTTCCGATTCGGATAAATCTGATCCGATGCCCACCCTTAACGGCCAAATGACCACGAGAAGAAGGTCCGGATCGGCTCGGACATTAGCGAGGAGCTGAAGAAAAATCTGGTCGAGTGCCTACAAGCACATTCCGATGTGTTCGCTTGGACACACTAGGACATGCCCTGGATTGACCCAGAGGTTGTGTGTCACAGGCTGGCAATACGGAAGGACGCTAAGCCAGTGAGGCAGAAGAGGAGGTGTGTCAACCAGGAAAGGTACGAGGCCATAAACTGCGAGGTTGAGAAGCTGCTGAAAGCGGGATTTATAAGGGAAGTGTCCTACCCCGAATAGATCTTGAACGTGGTATTGGTAAAGAAGGCAAGTGGGAAATGAAGAATGTGTGTGGACTTCACAGACATAAATAAAGCTTGTCCAAAAGATAGCTTCCCATTGCCAAAGATAGACCAGCTGGTAGACTCCACGGCTGGACACGGATTGCTTAGCTTCATGGATGCCTTCTCGCGCTATAACCAAATTCCCATGCACTGGCCAGACGAGGAATGCACAGCCTTCATCACCAATCAGGGTCTGTTTTGCTACAAGGTTATGCCCTTCGGCCTGAAGAATGCGGGGGCAACATACCAGAGACTGGTGAATAAGGTCTTCAAGCCACTAATAGGCAGAACAATTGAGGTTTATCTGGACGATATGATTACTAAATCGAAAGAGGCGGAGGAGCATGTAAAGCACTTGGAAGAAACCTTCGACTCCTAAGAAAATATCGGATGAAACTAAATCCAGAAAAATGTGCCTTTGGAGTCGGTTCGGGAAAATTCTTGGGCTTCATGGTTAACCATAGAGGAATCGAGGCCAATCCGAAAAAGATAAGAGCTGTTGTGGAAATGAGGTCCCCACGTACCCTCAAGGAGACACAAAGCCTTACAGGCAAATTGGCATCCCTCAACAGGTTCATATTTCGGGCTACGGATAAATGCCGAGTCTTCTTCCAGGAAATGATTAAAGGCAGGAAGACAAAGTGGACACCAGAATGTAAAATGACGTTCCAACAGTTGAAGGAGTACTTGCTGAAAGCTCCGTTGCTGTCAACACCTCGAGCAGGGGAGGTTCTGTTTCTGTATTTAGCTGTGTCCCAACGGACAATGAGCTCGGTTCTGGCGAGAGAAGAGTCAAGGGTGCAATATCCTGTCTATTACACGAGCAGAGCTTTGTTGGGGGCTGAAACTTGATATACACTGATGGAGAAATGGCCACTGGCCCTGGTAACAACAGCCCGGAAGCTAAGGCCTTATTTCCAAGCACATTCGGCGACATTCTTGATGAACCAACCACTCAGACAAACTCTGCACAAGCAAGAGACCTCCGGAAGGTTGGTAAAATGGTCGGTGGAGCTCGAGTGAATTCGACATCAGCTACTAACCCCAAACAACGATAAAAGCCCAGTCCTTAGCTAACTTCGTGGTCGAGTGCACAGAAAGGAAAGAAGAAATGGATAGCGAGCACCTACCAGACCCCTCCACCACGAGCAACACATGGGTGGTGATAGTGGATGGATCATGTGGGGATCAAGGAGTTGGGGCAGGGGTCGTGTTTCTCAGCTCCAAAGGGATGGAGGTGCAGTATGCCGTGAGGCTGAAGTTTGAGGTCACCAATAATCAAGCTGAGTATGAGGCTGTGATCGCAGGATTGAGGCTCGCCCTGATGGTGAAGGCAGAAGAGGTAAAATTACGAACAGACTTACAGCTGGTAGCAAACCACCTCAATGAAAGCTTCCAAGTCAAAGGCGAGAAGATGGAGGCTTACCTTCGGAAGGTGAAACAGCTAATAAAGAATTTCTGAGCAGTCAAGGTGGAGCAAATCGCGAGGGGAAAAAATTTTTTAACTGATATGATAGCTCGAATGGTCGCTACATCCGACCCCAAAATACCGAAGTCTATCCCCTTAGAAGTCAAGACTTGCTCAAGCATCGAGCAGGAAGACGAGGTGATGAGTGTATCGTCAAGCATCACCTAGATGGAGCCAATTGTTTCTTACCTCAAGGAAGGAGTATTACTTGCCGATAAGAAGTAGGCAAGGAAGTTGAAGTGTAAAGCGGCCAGGTATACTCTGATCGATGGGGTCTTGTATAGACGAGAATACACTCTCCCACTGTTGCGGTGCTTAGACCAAGAGGAAGCTGATTATGTCTTCCGGGAAATACATGAAGGAATTTGCGGGAACCACTCAGGTGCGAGGTCTCTAGCTTTCAAGGCCTTGAGGCAGGGATACTTTTGGCCTCGCATGCATCAAGATGCACAAGAGAAAACCAGGAGTTGCAAAAGTTGCCAAAGCTTTGCCAACTATATGACTCAGCCTCTTGAGAACCTCATGGTGATAAATTCACCATGGTTGTTTGTTCAATGGGGGATTGACTTGATTGGGCCACTACCAAAAGGGAGAGCATCTACAACACATGCCGTAGTGGCAATTGATTATTTCACCAAATGGGTTGAAGTGGGAGCATTGAGTAGTATTACAGAGAGCAAAACCACTGATTTCATTTGGAAAAATGTGATTTGTAGGTACGGGATTCCCTATGCATTGGTCACGGACAACGGGAGAAAATTGGACAACAATAAGTTCAGAGACTTCTGCAAAAACATAGAGATAGAGTTAAAGTTTTGCTCTCCATCACACCCACAAGCAAACGGGCAAGTAGAAGCCATAAATAAGACTATAAAACGTCTCTTGAAAACCAGACTAGGCGAGCAGAAGGGAGCTTGGGTTGACGAGTTGCCTGGCGTCTTATGCGCTTACAGAACCATGCAAAAAACTGCCACAGGGGAGACCCCATTCTCACTGGCATTCGAACATGAGGCAGTGGTCCCTGCTGAAATAGGGATAGGAACGCACCGAACAGAGCACTTCAACGAAGAGCAAAACGATGAGCAGATATGTGTGGGCTTGGACTTGCTGGAAGAGAAAAGGGATAGGGCCGCTGCAAAGATAGCGGAGTACCAGTAGAGAGTAACCCTTTATTACAACCGGAACGTTCACATCCACCGATTTCAGGCGGGAGATTGGGTACTTAGGAGAGTCAATCAGAGCACGAAAGATCTCAGGCAAGGTGTGTTAGGACCGAACTGGGAAGGTCCCTATAGAGTCTCTTAAATAGCCGGACCAGGAGCATAACGGCTGACTCACTCAGATGGACGAGAAGTCAAGAGGCCATGAAACGCACAACATTTGATGAAATATTTCCAATAAGTTTTCTTGTGTTGTAAGCATTAATATCCAATTCCTTCCGAAATGGAGATTTGTAAAATCGTGAACTTATGTAAAAGCAAGAAAAAAGCTTTTAATATTAATTCAATATGTACAAGTTGAAGCCAACAAGCTCGAAGATAACGCAAAGGCCATAAGTCTCAAAGCCTAGCTTAAGGCGACACGGTACCAAGCGTGAGCCAATGGCAGGCTCGAGCAAGATAAGCTCGCGAAGAAAACGCAAAGGTCGTAAGTCTCAAAGCATAGCTTAAGGCGAGACGGTGCCAAGAGTGAGCCAATTGCAGGCTCGAGCAGGATAAGCTCGCGAAGACAACGCAAAGGCCAGAAGTCTCAAAGCCTAGCTTAAGGCGAGACGGTGCCACACGTAAGCCAATTGCAGGCTCGAGCAGGATAAGCTCGCGAGGACAATGCAAAGGCCAGAAGTCTCAAAGCCTAGCTTAAGGCGAGACGGTGCCACGCGTGAGCTAATTGCAGGCTCGAGCAGGATAAGCTCGCGAAGACAACACAAAGGCCGAAAGTCTCAAAGCCTAGCTTAAGGCGAGACGGTGCCAAGCGTGAGCCAATTACAGGCTCAAGCAGGATAAGCTCGTGAAGATAACGCAAAGGCCAGAAGTCTCTAAGCCTAGCTTAAGGCGAGACGGTGCCAAGCGTGAGCCAATAGTAGGCTCGAGCAGAATGAGCTCGCAAAAAGCACGAGGGCTAAGCATAAGCTGAACATCAGCTCGAGCAGACCGAGCTTACAAGATAAACAGAGGCCTATAAGCCTAACTCACGGCAAGACTCTGCCACACATAAGTCAAGAGATAATACGAGCAGAAATGGCTCGGAGAAGAAAGACAAGGGTCCAAAACTTATTAAAATTTACTTGGCAAGTGTGCAAAGTCAATCTCACAGGAAAATGCAAGACAAAAATACATACTCAAACACAGAGGCAAATTGTCCAATATAAATTCTTTATTTCATTCATCAAAATAAAAATACAAGTACAAAAAATTAAAATAAAAAAATATCAACTGGTTGGAGCAGTAGGGCTAGCAAGGGGAGCTGGGTCCTCGGATGGTGGAGTAGCTTCCGTGGCATCAACAGCAGCAGCAGCGGGAGGAGCAGTATCAGCAGCAGCAGGAGGAGCAGTGGCCACAGCAGCAGGAGGAGCAACCTCTCCAGACTCGGCTAAGGCCTCAGTAGGGGGGCTCCCTGCTCTCGATTTGGGGCGTCGTGCTCGCACATATACTCCCCGACGCTTACCTCGAGCTTAGATAGGTCTACTTCAGGATGTTCCTTGCTCAAGGCAAACACGAGGCAGTTATAGCTGAAAGACAACCCATCATTATATTCTGTTATGAGCCTGTCTTCCAAAGAGTCCACCCTCTTCTGGAGGCGGGAAGTCTCTGCCTCCATGTTCGTGTCCAAGTCCTTCCGAGCATTCAGCGGCTCTTCCCGGACAAGAGACAGCTCCTTCTCAAACTGGAGGGCCCTGGAATTCGAGGTTGGAGTTCTCCTCGGGTAGCTTCATTGCCTCCTCATCCTTCTGCTCAAGACTCCACTTCAGGTTCTGAATTTTTGCTCTGAGCTGCTTCTGAGAGTCCTAAGTCTTGGCACGGAAGGTAGTAGCTATAACCGCAGCACGACAAGAGAGGCGATGGAACGCACCGACCAAATCATCAACATCAGAAGTCTCTATCCCATTCAAGAACCTATCCTCCATCTGGTTGGCAAAGTTCTTGATATAGGGATCGGCGTGGTCGGGCCATTCCTGCTCCTGCTCGCGCCCTGGTCGAGGCTGAGCTGAAGTGGCAGTCCTCGGACGCCTGCAGGCTGCACTCTCTTCTGCTCGCTCTGTCTCCTGAGCTAGGGGCAGCTCAAACCGGTGAAGTGGGAGTATCGGTTCGAGGCCTTTTTGCTGGAGCAGAAGAGCTGCTCGTGCATCCCGAGGTCCTCACAGCCCTCTTCAACATATTGAGTACATGACTCATCTCTTCTTCTGGGACCAAGCCAAACTCCACAAAATTTTGTGCTGTAAGTAGCTCCCTACACGAGCTCACGTTGTCGAGGGCAGTATTGACACATGCTCGATGCTCTTCCCCAACCCTATAAGATGCACCCCAAGATACTGCAACAACAACCAGAGAAAAATAGTGAGAAAAGATGCGAGCAGAATAACCAAAATAAAAATTTGTTGGACAAGTAAACGACCTAAAGTGCAAAAATGACGAGGAATTGGAGGGTTCCCTTTAGAGAGAGGTGCAGCATGCCCCCAATCTCCTCCAGCAAAGAAGAATTTTCCCTTCTAGTTGCCACTAGAAGTGGGGAGATCAGTTATGGGTTTCTTGCCCTTCAGGCTAGAGGTGAGGTAGTACCAACTAGCATTTTTCGGGCTGTATTTCAACTGGTAGAGGTGCTTTATCTCCTCTACCGAGGGCTCACCCAGGTTACAACATCTCCATAATACATAGAGGCCAGACAGGACCCTCCACCCATTTGGGTTCAGTTGCTCCGAGGCCAACTGGAATCTGGATAGAACTCGGGCAAAATAAGGTTGAAGAGGCAGCCTGACCCCTCACTTAAAGATGTGGAAGGTGACATACCCCTAAGGAGTACGGCTTGGTAGGCCACCCTTACCCGGCACCCGCAGGTCCATAGTGTCTGGTATGTGGTAGGTCCCTAAGCCTATCCAGATCCTAGTGTGTAGTTTCACACCTCATTGAGTCAATGGGATACCCACTACTCTCCGCCAGTTGGCTAACCCATCCCCCCTGATGCAGCTGGGTCTCCGCTACAGCTAACACCCCCTCTAGACTGGAATCTCTTACTGGGATCACACACTTGAACAAGAAAAGGGGAAAGAGATTTATACCTGAGCAAAGTTGATAACCGGAAATCACCGTGACAACGAAGAAGAAGATGAGAAATGCTTGTAAGCGGTTAATTTTGGGTCTGAACAAAGATAAGCAATAGGAAGCACAGTAAAGAAAATCGAGGGTTTTTAAAGGAGAGAGTGCGTCTCTTCAGCTGACGGCACGCATCTCAAGAGACGTAACTGTTCAAGTAACGTCTCTTCAAAATTTAAATGCACGGCCCGGATTCACCCACGTGTCCCACATTAAATGCGAAGTGACGGAAGTGGAAGACAGCTCAACACGGGAGATAAAAGGCCGAGAAGGCGGCCTATACAAGAAGTTTCCAGTCTTATCTCGCTTCATTCCAAAGACTAGAAACTAGGGAACTGGTGTTTGGGTAATATCGGGCAGGTCTTCTCGAGGCCACTCCAGCTCGAGTAAAATGCCTCGAGGTCGGTCCAGCTCGAGCAGAAGACCCGACCGCTGGCCCGAAGACGGCCTTACTAGGCGTCAAAGCTGGGCAAGGTCGAGGAGTCCAGGACTGGACGAGCCCCGAGCTCTTTCGCTTGCTCGAGGTCTTCATGACTCTTCAAAGCTGGTCAAGGTCGAGGAGTGCAAAGGCTGGTCGAAACCCGAGCTCATTCTTCTGCTCGAGGTCTTCAAGTCCTCCGAGCACAACTCAGTCACGCCAGTCACGGCACAGAGGAAATGCAAGATCCAGATACAGTTGGTTCGAGACAGTCCGACCCGTTTCTCCAGCGACTCAACACGACGATCGATGCCTGACCAATGCCCCACGCGGTATGGTGTCGTCACTGTTAGTGATGGCCGGCACACGCCCTATAGTGTCATCATTCCATGAGCACATGCCCGACACTATGATCAGGCCATGGGAACCCATGCGCACCAGACAGTCCCGCATTCCCAGGGAATGTCATAGTGATCCCGGCTGTCAGAGGGGCCCAGGCACCATAGACACGGGAACGGCATCCCCCGAAGAAAAAATGGCGGGAAAACGGAAGTATAAAAGGAAAATGGAAACAGAGGCAAGGGGTTCTGAAATTTTACACAGGTTCTTCTTCTTTTTCTCGATTCTCCCTTTAATTTCATAACTGGTTATTCTTACCATTAAAGGGCAAAAAAGACCCTTTTGATTTCTCCGGTCTCTCAAACAACGAGGGATACAAAAAGAACAACCCGATCACTGACTTGAGCATCGGAGGGTTTTTGCCGGACAAACACCCGGTGACCCGTAACCTTATTTCTGTGAGTGCAGGCCAGAGAAGATCACTATTTCGGCGAATAACTGAGAACTGAAATCGGAGAGCATTCCTGCTCGAGCTCGGACATCTCGCGAGCAGGAGTTTTTTACACTGTTGGAAGGCACGCAGAAAACAGCATCAATAGTATATGCATTTTAAGATTACACATAATTATTGAGAGGCTAATGTTGTTGCAGTTAAATTCGAAAATTTGGGATTATAATTTATTATGTAAGCAGTTATATTCTATCACTGCATTCAATTATTTAAGAATGTAAAAAATTATGGAGTTATCGTTGTTGTATGTATGAGGAAAATGAATTATTACGGAATAGACGTGGTTATGTTTATGGTTCCTGCAAGATAAATATTGTGGCTTCCGAAGTGTTTGCTAATAAAGTAAGTAAATAAAATTGCTTACTCCATTTGCCTTTCTATACTCCTGATTTCAGGCATTCGAAGAGAGAAAAACAGACATGGCGGCAGAGCAAAATGAAGTTTCAAACTACCAAACTAGCTCATCATTCTATCACTTAGGTTAATTTTATTCTTCATTTTCTTGTGTAAAAATAGCACTAGAGTCTTTGAATTTAACAGCATTATCAACTTAGGCTTTGCTTGATATTGCTTCATAAACAATTCCATAATCAATGTTTTTAAAGAAATGGAATCAATTTAAATTAAAGTCAAAAAATCAAATAATATATGGCAAAATCCAAGATGAGCACAAGAAATTTCTTTTGGGCAAGATCCATACAAATGTGATCAAAACCGTCAAATTTACCTCATTAATATTTGGGAATATACATGCCTTTCAAACTATTTAACGAAGAGTTCCCTATGCAACTCTCCTCAGACAGAAAGTGATATTATTATCGCATGAGTCAATGTGATTGTCTTATTTTCATTTGGTAAGTTAATAATATTACTGCTCTAATAATCATATTCAAGTGCTTGTCGTAGAGAAGCTTATAGGTAAACATGAGCATGGTGCTTAATTTCAAGGCTCTAAGCATCAATAATAAATTACTATTTTTCTTTCTTTGATCTGTTTTTGATTTTTTAAACGTGTTTGCATTGAAAATTGTAAGGAGCCAAGGAAGATACAGGGTTATTTTGTTTTGTTTTTTTTTTTTCGGTTGAAACTACAATAAAGGTGAGTGTTAATTAAACAGGACCTCTCCTTATAATATAAATTAAAAAAATAAGTAAAAAAACATAGGAGAAATGAACTAAAATTTGGTCGTAGATGAATTACAAAATAAGTCAATAAAATATAAAAAAATAATAATAAATAGTGAATAGCATCTTAATATCAAATACATGCAACTACCTATGCATTTAAATGAAAAATACTGAATAAAACCACTGAAAAATTCCAAACATGCAAGAAATCTGATTAAGTCAACGAGTGCAGGCTCAATTTACCAAGAAATCAGCAGCATAAGTGGTTCATGACAAGCGTTTATTGGTATTGAGCAATTATTTTGCCGGGCCAGTCTACTTATTATTCATTTGTATTATATTCACCTAATTCTGTGCGCCAATATATGGATACAGTGGTTATACTGACTAATTAATAAGTAGCATTCTTACCCCTATACAAAGCTTTTTAGACTTTAGTCATACTCAAGAGCAAAAACCAAAAATACAGAAGTCTTCGATATGGTATTTGGACTTGAGCTGCTCATTTGGCAGTCCAGCATGCTACGCAGGATGCTTTAAGCATCATAAAAGGCATAATAAATTCTTCAAGAATGCACGAGAAAATCTTCCTGCTCCGGAGCTCAATACAGGGATTTGGCGCCCGATCCAATAATTCAATGTCACGTGGCATCAACTGTAAATAATAAGTCTGACTCTCTTTCTCCTCTTCTCTTCGTGTGCTAAATCTATCCACAACACAGTAAAAAAATAAAAAATTAAAAGTTAAATTGGATTTTAATCTTCCCTCTTCCATTTTTTTTTTTTCAAAATTTCAAACTTTTGAAACAATTCTTTTGATTTTTTCTCTCACCTCCTTAGCATAAAACCATTTTTATTTTACTCTAATCTTTCATAGCAAGGTTGAAGGCAACTCCACTTATAAGTTGTAAAATTCGATCAATTAACGAGGTTGAAGACAAGTTGCAGGCGTGATAAGGATCGGAGCTCAATACAGGGATTTGGCGCCCCGATCCAATAATTCAATGTCACGTGGCATCAACTGTAAATAATAAGTCTGACTCTCTTTCTCCTCTTCTCTTCGTGTGCTACGTCTATTCACAATACAGTAAAAAAATAAAAAATTAAAAGTTAAATTAGATTTTAATCTTCCCTCTTCCATTTTTTTTTTCAAAATTTCAAACTTTTGAAACAATTCTTTTGGTTTTTTCTCTCACCTCCTTAGCATGAAACCATTTTTATTTTACTCTAATCTTTCATAGCAAGGTTGAAGGCAACTCCACTTATAAGTTGTAAAATTCGATCAATTAACGAGGTTGAAGACAAGTTGCAGGCGTCATAAGGATGACCGGTGAGGCGGCCACTTTCGGTGTTATTCAATTTTAGGTTGTGAAAGGTGAAAAGGTGTAAGAAAATTAATTAAGGAAAACTAAAACGATTTTATTTTTTACATGTTGTTGCCACGTGGCATTGAATTATTGGATCGAAGTAGTGACCTAGTGCTCTGAGAGCAGGGAAGACTTTCTCAAAATGCACTGCCTGTGTGATTGAATGCACTGGTCCTTGCATACAAGGAGCCCCAGGGCCAAAAGCATGTGATGAAAGCATTTAAAAAAACCTCTTCTCCAAAAGCATGAATGACTAGCTAAGAGTTGAATTGCAGGTTTATATATGGCTTGGAAAGTGGATATTAAACTACCAAATAAGGATAATGCATTAGTAGTGAGTAATAGCTAGGACTGCTAAAATTACGATTCATCTTCCAAAGAATCAAAGCCTAAAAACTAAACTATGGGTAATGTCTATATTATATGTAGGTTTGATTTTGAGAAAAATATATTTGGGTATTTTATTAGGGTATCCGCCCCTACTTCACTTAAGATCTTGCATGTGGCATGTAGAAAAAGTTGTATGGAATGTCTAGCTATATATTATCATTGATCACTACTAATGCATTAACCTTAACCATATAGTTGGTGGAAACTTGCTATTTATACGAAGGAAATCATGAAAATGGGATTGCACCAAACATGCCGTACGTGAAAATGAGATTATGAATTATGACCAACAAAAGTGAGGAGAGTAATTAGAGAGGAGAAGTTAATGTCTATCGACCTTAAGCCATTGGTAAACACTTTTGAGGTCATTTACGTATGAAAAACATTTTTTCAGAGTTACAGTTTATCAAGATTTTATGTGAAAGAAGGTGATCTACACTTGATTGCCACTTACAAAGCCTCCGTGACGAAACAGAAACAAAAGTTTCTGAATAATACTAATTTTATTGAAAGAAAACTGAATGAATAAAGTTAAAGTTTTGAGACTCTTTTATAACAAAACAAAATATGGCGAATTTATCAAAATAGAAAATCCAAAATATAACTCTATAATAAAATTCTCCTATCCGAAATAAGAAAGACAAAGAAAACGAAAACTAAATCCGAGTTGTGAAAAAAAAAAGATAAAAATCCTAGAAGAATTAGAAAAAAATAGGAAAAAATCTTAATACCTAACAACGACCAAGAAAGAAGAGAAATTTTTGGGCTGAACATGTACTAGAAAAACTTTGGCGATGTTTTGTTTGTTTCATCGCTAGCTTCGAAATGGTATATTATATATTGAAAACGGACACCTGTAGCTAAAATTATGTCCTTCAGAAGCTACCCTAATCAGGATATACAACACTCTACATCAATTCCCTTCATTTAGAAAAGAACTCGTACAACTCCTCATCATCGGGATGATAGTCGAACAAATCAGCCACATTGAAAGAGTGAGAGATATTCCAATTGTCAGGTAACTGAAGTACATAAGCATTATCATTAATTTTCTAAGCCATGCAAAACGGCCCATGTTTGTACTTCTCTAATTTAGCGTGAATGCCAGGAAATCGACTCCACCACAGGTATGCCATCACTAAATCACCCTCAACAAACGTTTTTTATGCTGGTGCTTGTCTACTTTAGCATTGTACTTTGCATTGGCAGCCTCCAAGTGAGTTCGAACTTATGCTTGAATCTTCAGAGTCTTTTCTATCGTACTATCTATTGCCTTGCATTCTCCAATCACAGCTACTGGTGGTAAGCCAACCAAGTCACAAACTTGTCTTGGGGAACTAGTATAGACAATCTCAAAAGATGTCTTGCCAGTAGATCGATTCACCATACTGTTGTAAGCAAATTCAACGTGAGGTAATGCAGCTTCCCAACTTCATTGCTTATTACTTTAAACACACCACAATAAATTGCCCAAAGTGCGATTGACAACCTCCGTTTACCCATTTGTCTGTGGATGGAAAGCACTACTAAACTACAACTCCGTACTAAACTTATCCCAGAGATGACACAAAAACTTACTGATAAATTCACATCCCTATCAGAAGTGATAGTCTTTGGAATCTCATACAAACGCACTACTTCCCGAAAGTGCCACTGAAGTAGTATCTTCAGTCTTCTTACATGCAATGAAATATGTCATCCTTGAAAACTTATCCACCACAACTAATATCGAATCTTGACCCATCCTTATGTGCGGAAACCTTAATATAAAATCCATGGACAGATCTAACCAAATATTTTCAGGAACAAGTAAAGGCATATACAAACCAATATTCTGTGCATGTCCCTGGCCCTCTTAATATAAAATCCATGGACAGCTCTGGACAATCTTGCCACATCTCTATTTAGTTGAGGCCAATAATAATGCTGCTCTACAAGTGCCTTAGTCTTGTCTTGACCAATGTGTCTGCCTAATCCTCCTCCATACAACTTGTGGATAATCTGTTCTCGCAAAAACTCTGAAGCACACATAACTGGTTGGACTTGAATAAATATACATCCTCTATTATGGAATCTTCCGTATTCTGATGGTTAATGCAGTGATCCCAAATGTGCGCAAAATCATCATCTTCGGCATATAGTTCCTTCAAGCATTCCAAACTAGTAACTTCATTTATTAGAGTTACTAATAAAGGTGCTCACCTACTAAATGCATCTGCTACTTTATTTTGCTGCCCAGATTCATGCAGATAAAAGTGAACTTCTCCATATAACTCACCCATCTTGCATGAATCTTGCTCAGGTTCTGCTTGTTATTAAAGAACTTTAGTGCTTGATGATCACTGTAGAGCGTAAATTCTTTCTAAATTAAATAATGCTTCTAAGTCTTCAACACTCTAATGATATTATAAAACTCTTGGTCATAAGTAGACGACTTCTAATGTGCCTTATTTAACTTCTCACTCATATACTCAAATGGCCGCCCTTCTTGGGAAAGAACAGCCCCAATTCCTTTTCCAGAAACATCACACTTGACTTCAAGTAACTTGTTGAAATTCGACAAGGTCAATATAGGAGCGATGGACAACTTCCCTTTTAATACAGAAAAACTGGCCTCTTTTTCTTCTCCCAATTTGAAATTTCCTTTTCTCAAACATTCTGTAATAGGAGCGGCTATCGTGTTAAAACCACGAATGAACCTCCTATAAGACGTTGTTATGCCATGAAAACTCCTAACTTTACCCACTGTCTTAGGTGTAAGTCATTCTCTAATTGCTTGTATCTTCAAATCAATAGCCTGTATTCCATCCGCACCAACAATAAAATCTAAAAACTCCATATTATTCTATAGAAAGTTACACTTCTTCAGATTAATGTAAAACTGATTTTTTCTTAATACTTCCAAAATCATCCTCAAATATTCCAAATATGTCACCATATCAACAGAATACACTAAAATATCATCAAAATATACCACAATAAATTTGCAAGAAAATAGTTTAAAACCATGATTCATTAAACGCACGAAGGTACTTGGTGCATTGGACAATCGGAATAGCATCACGAACCACTAGTACAGCCCTTTCTTCGTCTTGAACACTGTCTTCTATTCATCTCCAGGTCTAATTTGAATCTGATGATACCCACTACGCAAATCTATCTTTGAAAAAACTCGAGCACCGTCCAAATGGTCTAGCACTAGAGACTAGTTCTATATGATGTTGAATATCTCGCAAATGTAGCAGCCCATCCGGTATGTCCAATGGTGTAATATCAGCAAACTTACCTTGAATTCAATGTTGTTGGCCTTGAATTCAGTGTTGTTGGCCTGCATGCCTTTGGTTCTACGAAAGGTTTGACTTTAGTCACTGGTCGCAAGTATCGGAAAAGGAAGTCTCTTCACTAGTTTTTCCTCGTTACCATGGTGGTTCTTTTGCTAGGCTTTTTGCTCATTTTGTGTTCATATTGGTGTTTCTAATAGGCTTAGACATGGGTTGGGTTGGATAAGATTTGTGAAAATCCAACCTAATCTACTATTGAATGAATTGAGATCAAATCAACCCAACCCAATTAAATAAACATTTTGAACCTAATCCAACCCAAATCTTAAATCATCGGGTTAGATTGGGTTAGGCTAATTAGGTTGAATTTCAAATCAAAATTAAAAATTAAATGAAAAAATATATGAAACTTATTAAAATAAGAAATAAATCTATTATAACATGAAAATTTCATTTACTATCTAATGTTTGATAAAAATGTTTAAGAAATTATCCTAAAATTTATAAAATTTTGACCATGAGCTTCTAGACGTTATTCTCTACTTCTCATATGTCTTATTTGAATTCCAAAATCAGACCTTTTAAATAATTAGCTAGTATCATGTTTAGTAATAAAATGAAAGTAATACAAAATTATGTACTATTAAGTATATACTGAAATATAAAGAAAATTAAAAATTTGAAACCATCTTACTTTCGAAGTTAAACTTATAAGATTATAAAATTACTTACATGAAAGAATGATTTTAATTTTGGAATTTGAGTCTAGAACAGTAGAATTGAGAATAAAATGTTCACTTCTATTAAAATTAAAAACAAAAAGAGTTAAAAATTAGGTTAGCTATTTAGGTATTTAGGATTTTATAATTAAGGATCATTATTATTGTTGTTGTTATTGTTATTGTTATTTACGTGGGTTGGGTTGGGTTAGATGGATTCATTAGAATTAACCCACCTCAAAAAATTATTAATTAAGTTTGAAAGAATTGTCCCAATTAACCCACAATAATCTACTCAAGTTATTAAAATTAAATTAGGTCGGATTTGGTTGGATCAGGCCTGTTGAGTTGGATTAGATTTACCCACTCATTTTTGGTCTTGTTGCTTTTTTATATTTTTTATTGCTGATTTATTCATTATTTTTGGCTTGAAGATTTTGGCTTTTAATTTTCGTTTACATGTTTTTTTCATTTATTTGTATTAATCTGAGTGTAAGAGATTTGATCTAATCCCCCACCCTTTGGTGGTCTTTAAAAGAAGAAGAAAAGGGCAAAAAAAAAAAAAAAAGAAAATCCCAATGTCGAGAGCAAGCTGCCAAGCCGGTCTGTTTCTACTACGCTATATTCAACGCATAGCCTTCCAAGTTATATTCCTTTCCAAATTCATGTCAAAATGTTCTCTACATGTAGTTAGCAAATAATCATAATTAGCCTAATCAGTTTCTTACATTTCTCAAGCTAATTCATATATAACAGTTTGAAGTACAATTCAATCAATTGCTCCAATCGAAACACAAGTTGAAAACTTCAAAAACTAGTTAATCTCTGCTGAACAATAGCCATAACTGAATATAAGTGACACAAAACTAACAAAAGTCAAGCTGACAGCAACAAATTCATTATTAAAAAATGAAACAATATCTAAATATATAATGAAACATCGATAAATAAATATTCAATAAATTAATAACTTTAATTAAATAATAAAATCCTTCAGTCCCGACTTGGCCAATGCACTAAATTAATAATTTTGTTAGATGTATAAGATAATAGTTTGTTTAATCCTTTAAGGCCCAATGAATATAAATTAGTAATTAATCAAATATAAAAATTAATAATGACTAAAATATAAAATTCACAACATTAAGAATTTTTTAATATAACTTAATTATTTGAATCCAACTCTTTGGAAAATATGCATCTAAAGTTGTTTTTTTTCTCTTTGTTGCTATATTGAACGCATTCTCATTCTTAACTTTTTGAACAGCATGCACTACATTTGGTTTATTTTTTCATGTCATACAAAATACTTATTTGACGTTACTATTGTCCCAAAGGCCTCTTTTGGAAAAAAATTTGATCAAACACAATTGTCATTTGTATCATGATTGTCATCAATAGAAGTACTTATTTCTCTTTGTAATCTCTTCATTAGTAGGTGATTCTATAACTGCATTGATACTATTATGGATAGTAGTTGTTGAAAGAGATATTGTTGACTTACGAGAGCATTAATATTTGCGCTCTTTTATAGGTAAGTATGTACGTGTACCAAAAAAAAAAAACTCTTCTTAAACAAAATAATCTCTTTCTAAATTTAGAAATATTCTTCTGTTAATAAATTAATAAATTATTTGTTATTAATAGATAAATAACTTTTTTAATATAAAATTTTTTAATCCTAATAATATTATTTTATAGAGATTTTACAGTGCTTATTAGACTTAATACATGGAAAAAAATAAAACTTGAGCTAATTAAGGGAACGATCTTTACTGACACCATTATTGGCGAATGTATATATATATATGAAACACAAGGTTCAGGGTTTGAAGGACTCACCTTTCTTCTCCAGAAAAACCAAATGCTAGCTATTGTAGACGAAAAAGAAAATCTCGCTGTTTTCGAGACAGTGTATGCACTCACACTCAAGATTAAAAAAAAAAAAACATAAACATGCGACAGTAAGTTGAGGTGGTAAGCCTGTCTAATGCTGTGGGTCCTATTAAAAAAATTAGCAGTATCCATTATGAATCTCATTTACCACATGATAAAGTAGTGCTAAGGTAGTGGGTAGTGAGCTCGTCTCATTCAAATTTCTCTCTATAATCAAAGGGGCAAGCACTCGAAGAACTTGCCGTCACTAGGCTGGCCGTTCTTTAAGTAATTAAGGAAGGATAGTCTTTGGGCTCATGGTTCGTGACTTTGTGGTTTTCTGGCTCTCTGTCTTCGGGATTTGACAAGATTGGCTTCTTATCTTTTAATTTTTATCAAATTGGGACTTTTTGTGGCCAGATGAACAACATAATATACATTCTTATGATCCATTCTAATATTTTTATCGTAAAAGGACAGATTTATATAAAAGTAAGGGTATAAATGTTAGATTGTATCCCAAAATTCATAATATCCAAAAGAATTTAGTCTTAACAAATGACAAATTACATTTTAAATAATTATTCGATCTCATCCTTATCTTTAGTATAATTATTCGATCTCATCCTTATCTTTAGTATAATAATTATTCGATCTCAACTGCTGCTGCCGTTCCTCTCTACCGAATGCTTTATGCAGTTAGGGGTGGCAAAACGAATAAACGAATCAAATTCGAATCGAATCGTAAACGAATTGGGTCAAAATTCTATGGATTCGAATTCGATTCGTTTATTAAACGAATTGAAATTTCATGATTTGGATTCGATTCGTTTATTAAACGAATATTCGATTCGATTCGTTTAATTCGTTTAATAGAATTGATAAACGAATCGAATCGAATTCGGATTCGTTTATTATTCGTTTATCCTTTACGAATTCATAACGAATCGAATCGAATCCAGATTCGTTTACAATTCGTTTAGAAAAATATAATTAATAAACAAAATTAAGCAAAAAAAACACAAATTTAATATTCCACAACAAAATACAAATAATTCAAATTATATTATACAGTCATCCAAATACCAAATATCAAATCCTTAATATTAAAAATAACAATAATTCAAATTCAAATTATAAAGAAATAAAATTTCTTTAATTCTCTTCATTTGTCTTTATCACCTTGAAAACAAAAATCCTACACTAAAAAGTAAATAAAATGTTATTAACATGCTGCAATATTAATAATAGTCATTGTAAAATTTCAAAAATTAAAATATATAGCAAATTTGTAGCATTTTCAAGGAAATAATAATTAAACAAGATAAAAATTTTACCTACCACACTCACACACTGTCATTTGGATCATTGGCACTCTGTGCAGATAGAGCATAATTAGTGCTCATGTTTATAATATTTTGAGTAAGTTGGTCCACAGTGACATCCAAATTTTCTACAATAATTTTATAAAAAAAAATTTTAATTAGAAACAATTGCACATAATATTATAAAAGAAAAGTAAATAAATTTTATAAGTAAGTTTTACCAATCTCTCCAAACTTCCAATCTCTAGTAGTAATAATTGCTTCGACTGTCTCTGGCTTCAATACACTTCGAAATTGATCAAGAACTCGACCGCCAACACTGAAAGCTGATTCAGATGCAACAGTAGATATAGGAATGCTCAAAATATCACGAGCCATGGAAGAAAGGTTAGGATAACGAAATCCATTTCCTTTCCAAAAACTTAGAATGTCCAGATCAATCTTTCTATCAATTCTTGGCTCATCTAAATAAAGCTCTAATTCAGATTTTCTAACATAAGCACTACAATCCATGTTATCAAAATCATCAGACTCCTACAAAATAATTAAGAAATAAGAATAGTCAAAATTCAAAACAAGCATGAAAATAATAAGTCTTACAATAAACAAATAAGAAAATTGTAAATGTACCTTGAACATATCCATGGTCTTTTGGTTCAGTGTGCTTTGATTATTGTCATTACGTCTCGTGACTTGAACCAACATCACTCATTTGTGTGAGTACGGATGTAGTGGAGGAAGATGGTGTGATCAAATTATACTCACCAAAAATTGAAAACAACTTATCTCGAACATGTTTTAACTCCTCCGAATTTTGACCATAAGCCTTGCTATAAGCAAACTCAATAAATGCCATCTTGTATCTAGGATCCAAGATGACCGCTATGGCCAAAATGGTACAAAAATCATACCAATACTTCTCAAATTTTTCAATCATTTTTTGTGCCATAGTTTTCATGTACACATCCTCACAAACATAGTTTGGGTTTTAATGATGATACCCACAAACATAGTTTATTTTGTTATAAAGAAAAAATTACCTAAAAGTAACAAAATATTTTAAACAAAACATAAAACTATCCTCAAAGATTGCATAAATTATATAGCTAAAAAAAATTCAAATATTATCAAAGTTCTAACTTTAATTCAATAGTCAATCTTATCTCTCCTTTGATTCTTGTAGTGTGTGTGTGAATCAATTTAATCAAACTGATTCCCAAAATCTTCAATACCAACCGCCTTTGCCTTGAAATCAATTTAATCAAACTAATTCCTAAAATCTTCAATACCAACAGTCTTTGCCTTGAACAAAGAAAAAAGTAAACCAAACTTATCTTATCATCTTGATCTCCATTTTTTTTTTACAGGCATTTAAGTGCATTTTCTTTTGTTTTTTTTTTCTTTTTAGCAACTGCACTAGCTCTTTTTTTTTTTATTTTAAATATCCATAGCTTTTACTCTACCCCTTAAGTTAGTCTTCTTTTCATGGTAGATTATCCTCTACATATTGGTGGTACATAGACCCAAATTACTTAAGGATAACTTCATTCTTAACAGTTATAGGTAGTTATTTCTGACTTTGGTGCCTGTGTATACTACATTATATTATGGAAATAAGAATCGAGACAAATAATCATTTACTCAATCTAAAATTCTCAGCTCAAACTGCGTCAATCTCATTTCAAGTCAAAATAATGAAAGAAATGATATTAGTGCTCATGATTTGTACAGAATCTCAATCAAGAGGAAAGTAACACAAGAATCAAGTATAAACTAAGATAATATTCACCCATTTCTAAGAAATATATGCATTATCAATTTCTTGTCATTGGCTTTTCACAATTAAAACAAACAAATTTTTTTTAACAGATTTTCAATTTTTTTTATTTTCTTGGGTTTTTATTTTATAAATAAACAAAAAACATATTAGTCCCACCCCTAAAGTTATTCTAAACCTCGTCCTCAATGTTTCATAATCTAAAGACATACATGCAAAAAGGTGAAAAATATAAAGAAGACATAAATAATAAAGAATAAGTTAGAGAGATGACACCTGAATGAGCTATATAAGCTTAATAGAAGATTAAAAAAAAAAACAAGAAAACTTTAGACAATAAAAATACTGGAAAATAAAAAAAAATAAATGACAAGAAAATCTACTAATAATAAAAAGGTAAAACTAATCACTCTTGATAAACAGGATTATCTAAAATTATCTCCCCAACTTCTTGTAATCTCAACCTTTATGTAAACATTATCAAAAGAATTAGGAAAGGGTCCTAGAAAATTAATGCCTCAAACATAAAATACCTCCACAATTAAAATATGGTTCAAATGCATCATATTCCTACAAGAAATGCTCCCTAACTTTTGACATCTCTCACAAGAACTATAGTAAATATGTGTGTTTTTAAACATTGATGGTCAATAGAAATCACATTGTAAAGTTTTTGCTATAGTTTTCTTTGCGCTAAAATGACCTCCATATGAGATCATGATAAAAGGAAATAACATTAATTTGCTCACTGACACAACTCCTAATGATTTGTTTTAATCAGTACTTAAATAAATATGGGTCATTCTAAAAGAATTTTTTAACCTAACTTAAAAATTTATCACGATCTTGTTTTGTCCATTAAGTAGGCATTTGGCCAATAAGAAGATAATCCACAATATCCATAAACCTAGGTAACTAGGAAACAGACTTAAGTTGCTTATTTGGAAAGGAATCTATAATGGGTACTAGATCATCAATTGACTCTATGATTAACCTAGACAAGTGGTTAGCTATAACATTCTCAGAACCTTTCTTATCACTAACCTCAAGATCAAAATCTTTTATCAAGAGTATCCATCAAATTAAATAAGGCTTAGTATCTTTATTAAAAAAAAAAGATACCTAAGTGTCGTATGATCTAATAGATTAAAACCTTGGATCTTATTAAATAAGCTATAAACTTGTCTAAAGCAAATACAACAGCCAACAACTCTTTCTCCATGGTGGAATAATGGAGTTGAACATCATTAAGAGTCCTCTGGTATAATATATGACTGAAGGTAACCAATCTAGACATTAGCCTAGAACAGCCCCAATGGCAAAAGCAAAGGCATATGATGATAAGAGAATGTTCCAAAAGGACAAGTGAAGGTGGTTTTCTTTTGATCTTCATGTGCAATAGGGATTTGGTTATAACCACAGTAACCATCTAGGAAACAATAATATGCATGACCAACTAACCTCTTAAGCATTTGGTCTATAAAAGGAAGATGGAAGTGAACTTTCTTATGACAAGTAAATATTATGAGAGATTTGAAAGGTTATTTTTTAAATGTATGAAGTCTAAAATTTTATAAATTTAAGCAATTTTTTAAAATAATATGTTTGTTTGTTTTTTGTAACTTATATATAATTTTCAGACATTTATATTTGAATAGAAAAAGTAAATTTTTGTGACTTTTCTCAATGAAAAAAAGTCTGAATGACAAGTAAATATTATATTCTAAAAATATCTCTATAAAATAACTTATTTCCTAAACTATAAAATCTAATATTTTTTTTGTTTAATTTACAAGGACATAAATGTCAAATAACCAAGTTTAAGATGTTTTTTAATATAAAAACAAATAATATGCCACTTATATTCAGATATCAAAAAAAGAAAAGTAAATATGTCATTCAAATTTTTGTATTCAGACTTTAGAAAAATTCAGACTGATTCAAATTTTAAACAAAAAAACAGACTCTACCTAAGTTATAAGAAATGAAAAATGATTAAATTTGCAGGCATGTGGAAATGTTGAATTGTTCTGATGTTAAATTCTACCTATAGAAAGTGATCGATGAAGAGGATTTGCTGACAATGTTATATCTACGAGGCTATGACTACAAAATAATAGATTAAGGGCCAGTTTGATATTATTTTTCAGAAGCTTAAAAGCAATTTTGAAATGTTAATTTTAATGTTTGGTAAGCTTTTTTAGAAATCACTTTAGATACAAATCACCTCATTCTATAGTAGATTTTGAAAAATATGATAGAAATAACTTTTTAAACTCTAATTATGAGAATAAGTTTTATACTGAATAAAATTTAATATATTATAAAATCTAAAATTACCCTTATTAATTAGGAAATAAAACGAGCAAAAGAAAGTTGTGAAATAACAACCAATTGATTTAATTTTTTTAAAAAAGTTGTTATATGTATTATTCGGTGGATTTTACGCAAATTAAAATTTTTTAAATTAATTTGATATGAATTAAAATTGAATAATGATATAGGAAAATAGTTGAAAAACAACCAAATTTATGTAAACCAGTCCAGAAGATATAACTACAAATTATATAAACTAGTCTAAAACTTTTGGAAGAAATGTGCAATCTGGCTTTTGCCATACTGCTGAGGCCCTGTTGAAAAGAAAGACAACAACGGACCATAAAAGTCAATAACATTAGATTTCATAATTTGATTCAAATTCTACACTTTCAAGTCTAGATTAATCAATTCGGAACCACTTTCCTAAGAGCTATGAGACCATATGGATCATTGTGTTATTGTTCTTCTTCTTCTTCTTCTTATTATTTAAAGCACGAACGTGTGTGTTATTTAAATTTACGAAAATGATTCTCCCAACATAAAAAAATATCAGGAGTACAACCAAGAGATTAAAAATTGTCTTAAACAATAATAAATAATCAAAATAATACTACATGGTAAAAGCATCAAAGGTGAGGTCCTATATTTCCAAGAGGTGATTAATCTTCCTAGAGGCCACAATTATTGTGAATGAACATAGTAATGACGAGGATGTATATTCCTATACTATTTATAATTGGCTTGTTCGGCACTTCAACTTCTCTCACATAATTATATTATTATTTTCACCTATAATTATATTATATTATTGTACAATTTAAAGATTTTTGTGATGCATCGGCAAGTGTACTTAATAAAACGTCTGCAAGAAGTATGATGCCAAATTTATTCAAATTGACATGAGAAACATTAACCTGCGTGTGTAAGTATAAAAATATCTTTCAAATATTAAATAAGTTTGGATCACATGAGAGTCTACTAATCCTTTCCGTAAACATCAGCATTCTTGTAAGTTATAATTTTATTAATAATTTTTGGACAAAATAAGTAAGTCAATATATTGACTTGAGGAGATAATGATAATTTTAAGATAAAAATAATTTTTTTTAAAAAAATAACAGAATCCATTAATAATTTGAGACTCTTATATATTTTTCAAAACATTAAAAACTTTTGTATCTCTTTCTCTAAATTATTGGTACTAATCAGTCATTTTCCCTTAATTATATTGCTAATAATTTAATCTTTTTACTATCGAACCATGTACCACAATGGCCAGGATTTGCCATCAACACCCACGACGGAGACAACATATTGATTGGTTGGGGACTATTCAACAACGATATAAAAAATAAAAGAAATAATAATAAATATATAAACTTGGAGGTAGGAAGATTGTGTCATGTCACTATTTTTTTGGCTTTTGCAGATACAAAAAAAAAAAAATGATTTGGGAATTTTGGATGGGTGCTAGATTGGTGGTGAAATTGGTAAATGTACGAATAATAAAAAAATAATCGATGAGTTTGTGGGATATTTAAAATTTTGAATTAATATTAATATTTATGGGCTTGATTTTAGTTGGCAAAGCCCAACTCTTTTAATTTATATTTAAAAATTTTGGGGTGGAGAATTTAAGTTCAAAATATATATTGAGGACTTGAGTATAATTTATTGGGGGCTTGATGATAATTTATTGAACATGGTAAGAAAAATACAATTAAATACTAAAGGAAATTTTTTCTCATTGGTCCTACAAAAAATCTGCCCTTTATCAATGCCCCTTATAGTTATTACTTCTCAAGAAGTTGATAAGAATTTATTTGAGTCTATGGAAAAATTGCAGTACAATTAGAAAAAAAATGTTTAACTTGCGAACTGATCAAGTTATTAAGTTTAAAATCCAATACAACAAATTGCACTTTATTTATTAGGCGACCCAAATATTTCTACCACTACAATATGTGGAGCTTTCTTTTCTGTCCACATGGATTTTTCAAAATTGTCAAGCTCATAAAAGAAGTTTGTGCAATTGACAAATTTCAACAAATGTAACGGCTAAAGAAAATGGTATATTGAAATGATATAATTCTTTTAAAGTAATCTACCTACAAAAACTGTTATCTACTTACTAAATTTTATATTAATTATATTTTATTCTATATTTTCTCTCATAAGAAATTTGTAAGTACAATAGTCGATCCAACAATTATAGTTATTTTGAGTTATGGCTACACGAGTCATATCTATTATTATTAAGATATTTTGGATTGTATAATTTATTATTGTTAGATTATTAAGGATGATTGATGCATTTTGATATTTATGTTTGAGTGGTATTTGGTATTTATGGTTGAGAAAGTTGATTAGTGAGGTTGGTTGTATATTGTACTATTTTGTGAGTACTTGTTTTATTAATTTACAGGTTTGAGAATATCATATATATTATATATAGAGGAGATTTTACCGAATTTTTAGCAAAATCCTTATTAATAGGTTTATAATCAGTCATGTATGTTAGATGTAACCAAATAGACTTGCCCTTAGAATTCAAGGTGGGCGTTTCAATTATACTTGTTATATTATGTTTAATATATTATGTTTAATATATTATGTATTAACAATTTCACAATTTCAGCACAAATTCAATCCAAATGACTAAATAGATTTGAATCGGCCTCTATTTATTTTTTTATATGCAAAGCAGATAAATGAAAAATGGAGAGAGAAATGAGAAATCAGTGAAATTTGAAAAAGTAAGAAACACGATGGTAAATTGGAAGAGGGAGGAAATAATTTGAAATGAACCGTTAATTCCATTATGTAATCTCAGAATATGCATGAAGTGAAAGCGAGAAAAAATTATCCCACTTGTAATTTGTGAATTATCACTTGTCAGCACTAACCCTTTAATTATATCTAACATATTAGATCAAAAGTTATAATAACAAGCATGCTCACAGTGTTATTTGCAATTCATTTCTAAATGTCGAATGTACGCATAAAATGATTATCAAAGGAAGTGATCAGTACCGTTCATAACCAATCTTCATAAAAAGGCAGTATTGATAACTATCTTCGTAAAAAGATCTAATAAACCACTTTGAAAATACAAAATAAAAAAATACAGATTTTAATATATTGGTTACTATATTTTTTGTCTGTGACATTGTTACTTTATTAAAATGTGGATATTCTCACTAGAGAATTGTATATATATATTGTTGAGTTATGTCCCATATTGGTTAATAAATGAAAGATGCTTGGGTTTATAAGTAGGACATGTTACTGTACTTAATAGGTTAGTCTTTTGAGTTGAATATCTAGAAATTCTATACCAACCCCCATGAATTGGTATTAAAGCCAAATCATAATGATTAGAATATGGTAGTGGAACAACTCAAATGTGTCGAACGAAAGAACTGAAGTATACTTATAAATCATAAGCTTATATATATATTTATACTTATATATATATTTTTTATATATATATATTTTCCTACTGGATTGTAGCCGTGGATTATACCTTTATAACCTTTAAAGCCTCTACTTCTAAAGATTGTGATGGTAAGTATTCTTCCAAACCTTACAAAAAATATTACAAATTTAAGAAGTATAAAAAACCATTTCAAGACTCTAGAGAACTTTCTTATAAGAAGCCTTCAAAGTCTTATAAGAAAAAAAACTTCTCCAAAGGTAAAACCAAACTTAATGCCCCATTGCTCATTGCTCATTCTGTCCACATATCCATCTTTCGATCTTATACTGTAGCGCATCCTGTAGACAGGATTAAACACTTCTAACCTAAGGTAACACTCACCACTCCTCCAGTGTTTAACCTTTACACAAGCTTCTGACCTAGACACTCTAAACTACATTACACTATCCTCCCTTTGGCTCTGATATCAGTAGGAAAATAGTTTGGAATGTGAAAGATCTAAAGGTAACCGAAATTGAACATTATGTTTACAGCTGTAGCTTTGTATCTTTACAAGTACTAAATACAAATACAAAGGTAAATATACAAACTGAAAAAATACTCTTTTTATTAATTACAACAATATAAGCTTTATTTACAAGGCTTTATTGGAGACAGAATATTGAAGCAATCATCTTCTTTATCATCTCTAAAAGAGATAAACGGTTCTTCATCTTCATCTTGATCAAAAGACTCTGCAATGGATGCTTCTGATCTGGAGGAGAGGAGCTTTTCTATAACTTTAAAATACTCAGCTTCAGTTTTGGCACTAGCCAGAAGAGACTAGCCAGAAGAGAATGTAGCTTGAGCTTTGGATTGCTTAATATTGGGTTTTAGGAGGCCTTTTGAAGAAAGCCAATTCTAAACAATAGTTTCAGAAATTTTCGATTGCTCATCAAATTTAGCCCACTATTTAACTTTAAAGGTTTCTTTGAAGAACTAATTGGGCATCTTGGGTGTGATACCGAAGGTTCCACATCCAAACCCAAAGAATAAAGAAATTTGTATAAAAATAAAGAAAATGAGAAAACATTTTCTCAAACTTAGAAGGGGTATAATGGACTTTAAAACGGTTTAAACAATTTATGGTTTTAGGAGTTAAAATCTCTAGACAGGGACCAAAGTAGTTCCACTATTGTTAGAACCAATTTGGAAGGCTTTGAATGGTTATTTTTAAGTTAAAGAAAAATAACTAAGAATGAGTCTTTTTAGGTTTTTGTATGAAAAACGTGTTAATCCAGGCTCGTTGATAGTCCCAATATGAGAAGGACTGGTAATATTTTAAATAGGTTTGAAAATTGGCGAGAAAAATTTTAAAATTATGGAGTAGATCACCCCATTGTTTTGGACTCGGAACCTTTAAAATTGTGGCAGTAGAGTATGCCAGGTCAAAATGAGGCTCATTAAGGAAGAAATGTTTAAACTTGACAGACTCAGTGAACTCAAGAATGGCTTGATAATAAGGCTGGGGTTTTGTTAAATCCTATGATTTGAAAAACCAGCCTTTAGGGAAAAATTTTGAAATTGCTTGAAAAGGATCAGAATGATAAAACACATCTTCTATTGTTAAAATATTTTGATGATAGGCTTTACTAAACCAATCCGAGGATTTTTGCGAAAGCTTTGATTGTGAAACCACAATCTGAGAAGAAGATCTTTCACCGGAAATCAATGCTTTAGAAGAAGAAGGTTTTATAACTTCTTTAGAAATATATTTCTCTTTCTCAAGAACTTAACAAAGGGCTTTAGTTTGAGAAAAACTTTGTAAGGAGAACATGAGCTTGGGGGATTTAGAAATAGATTACATCCACTCTTTTACCTACTCATCTGAGGTAATGGCTTTAGACTGAGCTTCTTGCTCCTCAACCATGTCAATCCAGGACTTGATTGGCATTGCAGAAGAAAGTAGCTTTTTTTTACAGGGAGTTGAAATGGTTTCTTTAAGGTCTTTAATGGAGGCTTTACCCTTATCCTTTTTCTTGGAAGGCATTATCTGTTCTGCAAAAATTCTCTTGTTAGAAAATCTGAAATATAATTTTTATCACCTTTAATAAACTCAATATTAAAATAAAAAACACTTAAAATAGCTTGCCGACGTGCAAAAATCTATTTTGAAGTAATGTTTTGAACATCCTTTTTCTAAAATATGCTTTGCAGCTTTGTAATCAATTCTAAGTAAAAATTTTTAATTTAATAAATCACTTTGAAATTTAGATATACATAAAACAATAGAAATAATTTATTTTTTGATAGTAGAATAATTTCTTTGGCAATCATTGCAATGTGCAGAAATATATTATACTATCTATTCTTTATTATTTTCAACTTGCTTTAAAATTCCTCCATAACTTAAATCTGAGGCATCTGTTTCTACAATCTTAGGTAATGTAGGATTAGCTAAAAATAAATATGGCCTTTTTTTTTTTTTACAGTATTCTTTATTAATGTTACAACTTTAGTGTGCTCATCTGTCCATGCAACAGGATTCTTCTTTAGTCTATCATGTAAAGGTTTAAACATCTTATTAATATTAGGGCAGAAATCAAGCACATAATTTAAACTACCAAGAAATCTTTGTAGTTGGGTTTTATCAAAAATTTTATTAGGAAACTTGTCAGCAAATGCAAGATATCTCTCAATAGGGGTAATAGTTCCTTTGGAGATGTAATGTCCTAGGAACCTGATCTTAATTTGAAATAGAGAAACTTTAGAGCTTGAAATAGCAAGACCAGTTTTTTTAGTGACATAATAAAAAGTCTTTAAATGTTTGAAATATTGATAAATTATTTGAGAAAAGATCAACACATCATCAATATATACAATACAGAATTCTGAGTAAGGATTATAAATGTAATTCATAATCCCCTGGAATTCTGAGGGGACATTCTTTAAAACAAAAGGCATAACTATCCATTCATATTATCCAAAAGGAACAGTGAATGCAGTTTTATACTTATCTTTAGGGTGAATCTGGATTTGCCAAAATCCATATTTCATATCAAATTTTGAAAATATGAATGCAAAATGTAACTTTTGAAGTAAATCCTTTTTATTAGGTATTGGATACCTAATCCATTTTAAAGTTTTATTAAGAGACTTGTAATTTACGACAAGTCTCGGTGCGCCTCTTTCTATTTCATAATTCTTGTTGATATAGAAAGCAGCACAAGACCATGGAGACGTAGACTGAACAATAAGTCCTTTAGACTCCAAATATTTGATTTCATTCCTAAAATGTTGTTCCAAGTCCATATTCATTTGGATTGGATGCGCTTTAATAAGAATTTGCTTTTCATCAAAAGAATTTTCATATGGCAAATCTACCAAATGTTGCTTTCTATCCTAGAAGGCAGTTGGTAAATCAGCACATATTTCTCTTTCGATGAGGGCTTTGAAATCAGAAATCTTTTGTTTTATAAAATCAATCTGAAGTTGGTTTTTAATTCTTTGTAAATTTAAATCCTTTTTCAAACAAATCAAATCATTCTGTTTTGTTTTAAGAATGGTACTTATGTGATTTTGGTAAATAAAACATGCTTTAACAATATTTAAATTCCTTGTTTTAAACTTCTCTATGAAAAGAAAAACAAGTTTTTTATTCTTTACTTTAAAAGATATACTATCATAATTGACAGTATATCAGAAAATGACAGTATAATGTATGTCATTTGTCAGGAGAAATGAAGTTTTAAATTCAAAACCACCGTTATAAATTGAGGCATCAACTTTGGATTTGATTTTAAGTTTTGAATTATTTGCCGCCAAAAGTCTTTCATTTGTTTTTTCATGAAAACGTTTCAGGACAATATTTTCTTTAATACAATTTAAATCAGTACCAGTGTTAAAAAGGGCAATGGTGTCAATTTCCAAATCTTTAGAAAAAATTATAGTAACTTTAATTAAATATTTTCGTGTGGTGATTTATTTTAATACAAATAGAAAATCATCGGGCACATACTCGATATTTTCAAGACTTTGTTCATTTTTATCACCATCATCAGATTCTTGTTCCTTATCAGAATCTTCTTGGAGTTGTCTTTGTAAAAGAACTTGAATCATTCTTCTATTTTTCTTTCAACTCTTTTATTTCAATTTTAATGTCATTGATCTCTTTTTGAAGATCCTGGATATTAGAATTTGTCTTCTTTGTTTTCTTTTTATCCAAGATTTCAGTAAGATCATAATTATTCTTTTTAATAATAGGGGCTTTGCAAGTTTCAGCTTTATCTTTTACTTGTAAAGTCTTTAAAAGCTTATCAAGATATTCTCTTTGAAGAATTTGATCAGAGATGTGTTTAATTAATTTAAGAAATGTTTGTTGATCTTTTGTCAACACATTAACTTTCTTTAAATAGGATTAAGTACTAGTAGAACTACTACTTTCTGTCTTAGAATCAGAGTCGACTAGTTTGTCAATTTGAGGAGGCTCACTGTCTCCTTTCATGGAGGACTCAGAGTCAGATGAATAAATGAGCAATGGGGCCAATCTAGATAATACTTTTTCATCAAGATCAAGTTCATGGAGCTTTTTGCTCATACGGTACAATTTTGCAGTATGGCATTTTTTACCACAATTGAAATAAGTAGCTTCTTTATGATTGAAAGAGGCATTAGGTTTGGTTTTACCTTTAGAGAATTTTTTCTTCTTATAAGGCTTTGAAGGCTTATTATAAGAAAGTTCTCTAGAGTCTTGAAATAGTTTTTTATACTTCTTAGATTTGTAATGTTTCTTATAAGGTTTGAAAGAACACTTACCATCACAATTTTTAGAAGTGCTTTAAAGGGATCATAATTGAACTGCTTACAGAAACTGCCCAATTCTTGCTTAGATTTTCTAAGCAACCACTTTAATCTTTTCTAGAGTTTTAAATCTTGACAAATCTTTAAACATTCTTTATTGACAAAGCTAATGAGTTCACCACAGGTGAAATTGTCATAAGGGATTTGGTTGTCATATAAGGCTTTAATAGAATTCCTAACATTTTCACCCAAGAGGGTTCGTAATCCTGCAAGGAACTTTTTCTTCCGAGTAGCATGATTTGTATCATCTCTCAGAAAGAGTCTAGTGAAGAAAGTAGATTTATAATTTTAGAAATCACTAAGTTTTTTACATCTCAAGTTATGTAGTAACTCAACATTCTTATCTCTTAGGTGAGAAGGATCACCTATGAAATGAAGAGAAATAGTTAAAATCAGGGTAGCAACTGCATCCTGAATTGGGTTATTTAATTCATCATAGAAGGAGGCTCCATTATCATTTATTTGAATAGCATTTAGAATATCTATTTGTTGCTCTTTGGTGAGAAGATGATCCCACCAACTTTTAAGCTGACCAGTACACCCAGCAATAAGGATTTCTGCAATAGATTTTTTAGAAGTACCTGATTGGGTTTTATACGCATTAGCTACCATAATCATTTGCTGCAACAATCCAAGAATGTTGTATTCAGATATTTCATTTATGTTTCATTCATAAACAGAAGATGCATTAAACCTAGATTGATTTAAAGCACTTGGTCTGTTGTCTATAGCTAAATCTGGTGGAGATTTGAATATGGAAAGAGCTAATTCCTAATGGAATTTGTTAGCTTTAGAAAGAGATTCTTCCTTAAATGCTTCTATATCTGAAGAGGCTATAGAAGTCTAGTCATAATCTAGTACACCAATTTTGCTAAATTGGGCACTATTATGAGCAATTTGAAAGCTTCTATCCTATCAAGTTGGTCACGAATGACTTTAGCAAAATATGATTTTAAATCATGAATAAGCTTTTGACTATGTTTCGAAACCTGAAAAGACTTGAAAATAATTTCTTTGAGCTTTTTATTTGAATAAGACTTTGTTGATTTTAAAGAAGAAGATGGAATAGGAGAAACAATTATAGTTGACTTCTAAAATTAGTTTTCCAATCTAGTTAATTATTTTCCTATTGTATGTAAATTAGCATTACAGAAATTATTCTGTTGAATGATGCTATCTAAATCAGTCTCAGGATTATTAGGCTTATGAATTTTATATGATGAGGCTTTAATTTAAATAAGAGGGTCACTATGATCAATGGTTATACTCCTGAGAGGTGGATGTTCTGCTTGTATAGTCTTATCACTATCATAAAGGTTCCACTCAGGAATCTTTTTTCTGACAACAATAGGATTTGATTCTTTAAATGGGTAATCAATGTGATTATTAGAAGCATACATCTCAAACCAATCAAAAAACAAAATATGAACTTTATGTAGATTTACAAATTTATAATAAACTTCTTGAATTTATTTTCTTTGGTTAAAAAAATATTTGAAAAACCAAAGTCTTTTATCTTTATTTTTATCTGAATAAAAATTATTGCGAAGAATATTTTTATCAAGTTCAAAATCTTTTTCTATCACATTAATTCTATTTTCAGTAACAGCAGAAAATAAGGAAGAAGTTAGAAGAGAAGATTCCTTCTCTTCTTGTTCTCCTTCTTGTTGACTGCTAGTGTAAATGGGATGAGGAACACTAGTGGTATAGTCAGCAGAATGAATAGATGAACTAGGTATATCCAAAGTGAAAAACCTAGGTTGGCTATTAACTAGTTGAAATGGGAGATTTAATATAGAAGATATTTTTGAAAATCTCCTTTCAACTGAAGGAATACTAGTGCTTGAATCGTTATCGGAGAATCTAGAAGATATAGATCTCCTAAAAGACAATTTGACTTTACCATTTGAATACTAAGTCACATTTTGCAACTCTGTATTAGGCTCAAGTTGTTTTGGAATCACTGGTTCAATGGCTCCTTCAAGAATCCATTCTTCTGGAAGATTGACATCTTTCCATTGGATAGGCTTTGGAATAACAGCGTTACCTTTGGATAAGTCAGTATGCAAGAGAAGAGTTTCATCTCTTTTTTACTGATATTTATATTGTGTATTAAATGCAGAATGCATGGCTTTGTATGAGATTTTAAAAATTAATGCAACATGAATTGATCCTTCAACCATATGATAATTATGAGTTTTAATTTGAAGAATCATGCTCTTTAAAATATTTTTATCTTTAAGGGAAACTATTATATTTGGATAACAGCTGAAGGAAATGAGTCCTTTATAGAGGCTTGATTCAATGTTACTGAGTAGGGAATCATCAAAGGAGATGAATCTCCTGTCTCTGAGGACAGCCAAAATTGAAGTGTTTAATCCTTCTTTAGTTAATGGTTTTATTCCTACTTGAATTAAACTAATGTGAATATAATTAAAATTCTTTTCTTTTAATCGCTTTAAGAATTGTTCTGAAAACAATTGAATTGTTTCAAAAGGCTTTGAAAGGGTTATGTCATGTTCTTCAATTTTAATGTCATAGTCATTCTCAAATTTCTTATTTTTATATATCATATCTTTAGAAATCTTTGGAAGTTTCCAACAATCAATAGCTTTATTAAAATCTTCAATTATAAATTCTTTTGAATTCACAACATGCTTTAAATCACTAGTCCTCCCGGAGGAAGAGCTAGAAAAGAATGATGCTCTACGGAGTAGAGAATCCATGTTAAAACCCTATGATCTAGTTTTAGTCCTACAGGAAATGCTACAATCCATGGCTAATAATTGGTTTTATTGTCCTTCAACCAAATCGGGACTTACGACCAAAAGCTACCGCGGCACCCAAGGTTACACTCACCACTCTTGCAGTGTTCAACCTTTACACAAGCTTCTAACCTAGACACTCTAAACTATATCACATTATCCTCCCCTTGGCTCTGATACCAGTAGGAAAGTAGTGTGATATATATATATAATCCGGACATTCAATTTCAAATATATAAAAAAAATTGATCTTAGTTTGAACTGTATGAAAATGTTATTAGGCATTTGGCTTTAAGATATCATGCATTAACAAATTCAAAATTTCAACAAAAACTCAATCCAAATGACCAAATTGATTTGAATTAGTTTGTAAGTTGTCAATTATCACTTGTCAACACTAGAGGTGGGCATTTGCTTCGATTTAGGCTGAACCGAACCAAATCGAACCGAATTATATTATGGTAATTCGATTCAGTTCGGTTTAGAGTATAAAAACCAAATGGTTCAAAAATTTTGAACCATTTGGTTTTTTATTTGGTTCGGTTCAAAACCGAACCAAATGGTTCAACAAAATCATTTGGTTTTTATTTGGTTCAGTTTAAAATCGAACCAAATGGTTTAATAAAAAAATAAATTGATATTTAGGTAATGAAGTTGATATTTTTATTTATTAGCTAATAGGTGTGATTATATATGTCATAGCATACAATTTAATTTAATTTAATTTAATTTATTACTTAATTGTTGGAACTTGGCTAATGCACACTTTGACTTTGAGAGATAATGTAAGTATTATTAATGTAGTAATTAAAGGATAAAAAAGTAGTGATTGAGAGAGTTGTTGTTGCCAATAAAAAATTGAAGTTTCTTCGGTAATATGTAGTTGATTTCTAAATTAATGTTGGACTTTATTATATTAATTTACTATTATTATATTTTATTATTTTATTTATTTTTTATATATTTCTATATTATTATTGAACTTTATTATGTTAATATTATTGTTAAATTTTATTATGTTGTTTATTATTTATGGATTTATAAACTCAAAATAATTATTATATCATTTTTTTATTAAATAAATATATAAGATGAAAATAAATCACCAAACCGAACCGAACTGAACCGAACCAAATTAATTTAGTTCAGTTCAGTTTGGTTCTATAATTTAGTTCGTATTTGGTTCAAAAATTCATAAGCCATTTGGTTTCAGTTTGCCCACCCTTAATCAGCACCAAAGCGATCTCAGCCTTGATTATATCTAATGGTTGAGATCAAAAGTTCTAATAATAAGCATATTCATAGTGTTTATTGCAATTCATTTCTAATTGCGAATGTACGTATTGAATGATTATCAAAAGCAGTATTGACAAGCAATCAAAATGGGTTCATGGTTGTGACAATATAATTCGAATTAAGACATGATAAAAAAAAAAAAAAAGCATCACTGTTATAATCATATTCAAAGTGTTTATTGCAATTCATTTCTAATTGATGAATCGACGTATAGAATGATGATCAAAATCAGTATTCATAAGCAATCAAAATGGGTGCTAGTGGCAGTGTGACTTATATCTAGAATCAAAATGGGTTCATGGTTATGACAATATAATTAGACGTAGTAGAAAAGAGCAATCAATTTCATAATCATATTCAAAGTGTTTATTGCAATTCATTTCTAATTGACAAATGTACTTATAAATTATACTCAATTGAATCAGTATTATTCATAAGCAATCTTCATAAGAAAAGCAGTGTTGATAATTATCTGGCTCTTTAATGGCTTCATCATCTACCAATGCCCTTGCACCAGAATATGAGAAGTTACCACTTGGTGTGATCTTTGAGCCAAGCGATCAAAAACTTGTTTTTCGTTACCTCATGGGGAAAGTTTCAGGCCATACTCATGCAGAGGGTTTTCACTTTATCAGAGACATCGATATCAATGAGCATGAACCTTCAAAGCTCTCAAGTAAGTAGCTAGAACTATACATCTTTTTTTTTTCGTATTTTTGTTTTCTGATGAAGACTTTACCTATGTCCAGGATTTGCACAAGACTCTGGTAACAGGAAAATGTACTTCTTCACACCCTTGCACCAAAAGGGAAAGAATGCTGAGAGACAAGTCCCAGGTGGATTTTGGAAGAAAACTGGAAAGACTGTTGATTTCAAAGATGAAAATGGACAGCCGATCGCTAAAAAGACATCACTGGCTTATTACCAGAAGAATTCAACATCTGAACCTGCAGTGAAGGGTCAATGGCTAATGAAAGAGTATATGCTTGATAAGAGTGTCGAGATGGTGAGCTATGTGGTCCGTATCTCTATCTGCTTTTATGAAGGTTATGATGATTGAATATGATCATAACTTGTCTGATGTACAATTATCATTTGTTTTCTAATGCAGTCAACTCCAGTGAAGCTCTGTGTTATTTACTACGAGCCTTGCAAGAGCGAAAGAGCAAAATGGAAGACCAGTCACACAATCTGCAAGAATGACGATATCAAGGATTTCGCTCATGGCAATGATCCGTCATAAGTTAAAGACGCCAATTAGTGAATAAGGGATTTGTTTTCTTTTTATCGTTTATGTGACTGACCTCTTATGTTATTATTTTGAATTTGGTAAATTAGTGCCAAATTTGATTGATGTTAATTTTGTAATCTCTCTTCATTTTAATAATTGACGAGTCCCTTTTCGTCTCTCATTAGTATATTAATTATAATTTTCTATCTTAACTAGTTTTATTAATTGTAAAGATCAGAAATTTTTACGGGCAAAAAAACTGTTCACTAATACAAGTGCAAAAAAATTGGGAGACTAAAAATTAAATTACCAAAATTACCTTAAGATATTAAATTTACCAAATTGCCCTTATTTCAAATTACAACAATAAACCAAAAGTGAGAAATTATGAAATTAGTCTCGGCGCGTGAAATTACAGAAATGCCGCTATGGACATGGTCAACGGTGACCCAAATTCACCCAACGGCAACTGGCTCAGATTAAACATTTTTTGTCGAGCTGAGTTAAATAATGCCAGCGGTGAGATTCCTCACGCGGCGACAACGCCGGAATCAAACTCGAAAAATTCGGTCTCTCCCATTAATCGGTCAACTGCAAAATCGAGGTCACCGGTCGCTGCTGTTGGTCGGGAACAGAAGCTAGGGATGAAGGGAGTTCATACCAGCCGGTGACGTCACCAATTCAGGCGAAGTCACGGTAAATCACGGTGGTAAACGTGTCTTTTCAAGCTTCCACCGGCGGCGTACCAGGCCTTTCTCGGCGATATGGACGGTGGAGATGTGAAGACTGACTCACAAGCTTCGATTTGGTACCAAGCTTCGATGGTGGGGTGGCCGGAAGTGAGAGATCCGACCGGGTTGGGTCATAGCTTTTGAAACACGATCGCCGGCGTTCCGGTGGGTTGCCGGCGACGAAGATGGTGGGGAAACGACAATCATCCAGAGAGCTTCGATTCGGCACCTTACTCGGCTGAATATGTGGCAGGAAAACGGAAGTATGGCCAGTCAAAATTTTGTTCGTGGTCAACGTGTCGGGTAAACGGATTTGACTCGACTCAACTCTTCTCTTTATCTCTCTCTCCCCTCAACTTAAAGAACCAGCTCCTCTTTTTTTTTTTTTAACATCAAATTAAAATTTTTCTGAGACCCAAGATTAAAAAATAAATTTGACAGACGACCAATAATTCGCGCTCGATTCTTTGTGATTCCGTGTAATTTTCAAGCACGATTAAAATATTAGTGTGTCGAATTTTATGACCCAAGTCTGTTACTCTGCGAAAACTTTTAATTTGAGTAAAATCCATAAAATAGTACATATAATAACTTAAAAAAATAAATAAATCCAGTAGAAGTTAATATATAAATTAAATTGATAAAAAATAAATATGTTATTGTGTGTGTATATGTGGTGAGAGTGAGATAACTTAGGGTTTTATATTTTGTATTAATTAAAAAATTAAATTACATTTTTTTACTAATTTATTAATAATCAAATAATTAATATTTAGTTAATAAAAAAAGGAAATAGATAGTGTGATTATTGATTAGCCATTACAAATTAATATTTGATAATTTAGTTGAATTAATATATAGATAATTAAATACTAAACAAACTCGATTAAAATTAATTTTTAAGTAATTTAGTGGCATAACATTTATCTATTATTTAAGTTGATTTCTCTTAATACAAAATAGTATTATAAAATTGAAACCTAATCTAATAAGCCTTTATCATTTAATTTATACATTCAAAGTTTGAATACTATATCCTAAACTTTTAAATTGAATTATTATATAAAGAATCACTAATTATTTGAAATTAGTGCTTTTATTATTATTATTATTTAGGCTTTGTTATTAGTAATTACATAAAAAAGGTAATAAAAATAATCATGTGTATTAACGAGTTTTTGCAAAATATTTTACAACATACTAAGTAGCATGTTGTTGAAAACAAATAACAACGAGCAAAAGAAAGTTGTTAAGTACTTTTATTCACAATGTGTATTTTAGAATGTTGCTGAAGATGAAACTTTTAACAACTTACAAATTTTGTAGGTTATCATTTAATCTATGGAATCCACCACAATTATAAAACTATTGGGATGATGTTTTTAACAATGCGCCATTAAGCACGTTGTTAATGGTAGACTTTTAACAACTTTTACCAATGCCCAATCTTAGAACATTGTTAAATACCATATTTTATAACATGCATAGCATGTACGTTGTTAAATTTGTGTTGTCTTATCTCTTTTTTCTTGTAGTGCCATACACATGGAAACATCTATAGTGTTGACAAATGAACCACCCCTACACCAATTCCATATCCTCGAGGCCAAACCCGCAACCCCATCATCGCTTATAAGCCTTTTTATGTCTCTAAAGTTAACCGGGCAGTTATCCTTAAACCCCACTGCTCCTCTTAGGCCCTAGAATTTTTTTGTTGATATTAATGCAGATTATGTTCTTTCACACTTTGCTTTTAGTTAAGCCTAACACTCTGCACTATGGTGAACCTATTGTTCATTTTCAACTACTCATGACCGAACTGGTTGAGCTATCTCTAGTGGATAAGTTTTCTTTTGGGCGCTCTACAATGGATGTCATAAGGAATTTCTTTGTCTTTCAGCTTGAAAAGACATGTCTTGATTAAGTTGTAGTTAGAGGAAGATTAGTCTCGACTTAGGTAGCCATTGTATGTCAGTGGTAGAACTATGATAATTTTTAAATGGTCTACTTTTTTTTTCCCTGTTCTAAAGAGTTTCCTAAGGTTTTTAAATAAGTTTATTTTGTCTAATTACCTATTCAGTTTATTCATTGTAAAGAATTCTTATATTTGATTGCTGCTAATATTGGTAAGTCCCTTTGTGTTGATCGTGCTACTACCACTGTTAATGAGCCTTATGTTACTAGAGTCTTAGTGGAGTATGGTGTCTCATAACTTTTGTTACAACATATATAGATTAGGGAGATTGAGTTTGGATTTTGGTAGGATGTTATTTTCAAAACAGTTTCTACCTATTGTGATTCTTGTAAGCACCTTGGCCACTCCACTATTGTTGATATATAGCTAATTCGAGGCTTTAGAAGCCCTAAAAGTTTGTTGATCACGTGTAAGATATAGTTCTTCCTAATAAGGGTAAAAAGCCAATGTGAAATGTAGATATATAGCCTTAAATGGCTCCTGCTCCTTAATATACAATTGTTGCGAATAATCAACCTTAGGGGCCGGTTTTTATCCCCTCTTATGATTTGGATACTATTGTCTAGGTTCCTGTAGATCATGATTAGAGCTATGGTTTAGAGCTGCAACCTAATTTTGTTGTTGTTGATAATCAGCCATTGAGTCATGTTGTTCCTCCCATTCCAGCCATGGACGTTAGGGTACAGGATTCAGAGGTCTAAGTTGAGTCTGACTTAGTTGTTGAGCCTAGAACGCTTCTTCTCTGGGGAGTTCAATCGATCAAACTTATGGTGTTGATGATATGGTTTTAGATGATCTAGTTCAGAGAGTTTGCACGGGCTTTACTTTCTACAGATCTGCAGTGGAAGATATTTGGCCTAAGGTCACAAGCTTTAAATCACATTATACTAACATTGGTGTCCAATTTGATGAGGATTTTAGTTCTAATAAGAATCCTATAATTGATGATTATTTCTTGTATAAACCTGAGGTTACTGAAGGGCTTGACTTTAGCCCCGAATTCAGTGTTGTTGGCCTGCATGCCTTTGGTTCTATGAAAGATTTGACTTTAGTCACTGGTCATAAGTATTGCAAAAGGAGGTCTCTTCACTAGTTTTTCCTTGTCACCATAGTGGTTCTTTTGCTAGGCTTTATGCTCGTTTTGTGCTCATATTGGTGTTTCTGATAAGCTTGGGCACGGGTTGGGTTGGATATGATTTGTGAAAATCCAACCCAATTTACTATTGAATAAGTTGAGATAAAATCAACCCAACCCAATATAATATATATTTTGTACCTAATCCAACCCAAATCTTAAATCATCAGATTAGATTAGGTTAGGTTGATTAAGTTGAATGTTAAATCAAAATTAAAAATTAAATAAAGAAAAATATAAGAAACTTATTAAAATAAGAAATAAATCTATTATAACATAAAAATTTCATTTACTATCTAATGTTTGATAAAAATATTTAAGAAATCATCTTAAAATTAAGAAAATTTTGATAATGAGCTTCTATACGTTATTCTCTATTTCCCGTATATCTTATTTGAATTTCAAATTCATACTTTTTAGATAATTAGCTAGTATCATGTTCAAAAATAAAATGAAAGTAATTCAAAATTATGTATTGTTAAGTATATACTGAAATATAAAGAGATATTAAAAATTTGAAGCCATCTCACTTTCAAAGTTAAATTTATAAGATAATAAAATTACTTATATGAAAGAATGATTTTAAGTTTGGAATTTGAGTCTAGAACAGTAGAAACAATAATGAAATGGTTACTTCTATTAAAATAAAAAAGAATAAAAAGAGTTAAACATTAGGTTAGCTATTTAGGTATTTAGGATTTTATAGTTGAGGATTATTATTATTGTTGTTGTTATTGTTATTATTATTTATGTGGGTTGGGTTGGGTTAAATGGATTTATTAAAATTAACCTAACTCAAAAAATTATTAATTAAGTTCAAAAGAATTGACCAATTAACCCACAATAATCTACTCAATCTGTTAAAATTAAATTAGGTCAGATTAGATTGTATCAAGTATGTTGGGTTGGATTAGATTTTGCCCACTGATTTTTGGTATTGTTGCTTTTTTGTATTTTTTCTTTTTGATTTATTCATTATTTTTGGCTTGGAGGTTTTGGTGTTTAATCTTCGTTTACATGTTTTTTCATTTATTTTAATTAGTCTACATGTAAGAGATTTGATCTAATCCCCCACCCTTTGGTGATCTTTAAAAGAAGAAAAGAGGAAAAAGAAAATCCCAATGGTGAGAGCAAGCTGCCAAGCTGGTCTGTTTCTACTACGCTATATTCTACGAATAGCCTTCCAAGTTATATTCCTTTCCAAATTCATGTCAAAAATGTTCTCTACATTTAGTTAGCAAATAATCATAATTAGCCTAATCGGTTTCATACGTTTCTCGAGCTAATTCATATATAACAGTTTGAAGTACAATTCAATCAATAGCTCCAAACGAAACACAAGTTAACAACTTAAAAAACTAGTTAATCAACTGCTCAACAATAGCCATAACTGAATATAAGTGAAACAAAACTAACAACAGTCAAGCCGAGAGTGACCAAATCATTATTAAAAAATGAAACTGTATCTAAATATAAAGTGAAACATCGATAAATAAATGTTCAATAAATTAGAAACCTTAATTAAATAATAAAGTCCTTCAGTCCCGACTTGGGTCGGTGTACTAAATTAATAATTTTGCTAGATGTATAAGATAATAATTTTTTTAATCCTTTAAGGCCTGATGAATATAAATTAATAATTAATCAAATATAAAAATTAATAATGACTAAAGTATAAAATTCATAACATTAAGGATTTTTTATTAGAACTTAATTATCTGAACCCAACTCTTTGGAAAACATGCATTTAAGTTGTTTGTTTTCTCTTTGTTGCTATATTGAACTTAGTCTCATTCTTAACTTTTTGAAGAGCATGCACTACATTTGGTTTATTTTTTCATGTGGTACAAAATACTTATTTGAGGTTACTATTGTTCCAAAGGCCTCTTTTGCGAAAACATTTGATAAAACACAACTGTCATCTGTATCCTGTGTTGAAAAATTCAAATCAAAGCACATGTTCAAAGTTTGGCCAAAATTGTTCAAAATTTGGCTAAAAATTAGGTAATTACCAAACAAACTTTGATAATTTTAAAGGTTTGGTGAAATAGTGCTACCATGCATTCCTATAAATAGCTATTGTTCTTCATTTGTTAAGGCATCCCACAATTGAGAGCAATTGCAAGTGAAGCAATTGAGAGAGCTTCCACTTGAGTGCTAGGAGAATTCATTTGGGTGTATTGGGGTGTTGGGTTTTTGTGAGTTTTTCCCAATTTGTAAATTCTCATTTGTTAGTAAAATTATCTTCCAGTCTTTGCCCGTGGATGTAGGCTTTACGCCGAACCACATAAATTATTGTGTCAATTTTCTTTAAAATTATTTACATCACATTTAAGTTTCTTTAGAATTCACAGTTACCATCAATTGGTAATCTGCTCAACCTGGGCTTCCGCACAACAATTGGTATCAGAGCCGAAGGTTCGTACTTGAGGTATGCAGTACTATTCATAGATACGGTACTAGATACGATCATTTGTACTTGAAGAACAGTCTATTGTAAGTAGTGTGTATTTTTGCATGTCTAGGAAAGTTCTGTCAACAAGACGATAAGAGTCTAAGGAGTCTGGGTTTTAAGTGGAACCATTGTGACCCCTCCATTCTCTTGGGAACTTTCCTGGTGCATATATTCACGCGAAATAAACATCATAGAGATTGTTTTTCAAGTGTGAATAGTTGTTGAAGGCACTGATTATTTGAGGTTAAGAAAGATGGCATAAGCGTTGTCGTCATCTTCTTCAGCAAGGACTATTGTGACTAATGCAAAGTTTAAAGTGGAGAAATTTGATGGTACCAATAATTTTGGTATGTGGCAATGTGAGGTGTTGGATGTCTTATGTCAGCAAGAGCTGGATCTTGCTCTAGAAGAAAAGCTTGAAAAGATGGATGACAAAGAGTAGACAAAAATCAATAGACAGGCATGTGGTACTATTCACCTATGTCTAGCTAAAGATCAGAAGTATTCTGTCATGAGGGAGACATCAGCAAAGAATTTATGAAAGACATTGGAAGAAAAATATATAAAGAAAAGCCTTGAAAACAGGCTTTATATGAAAATAAAACTTTATCGATTCACGTATGCACCTGGTATGTCGATGAATGACCATGTGAACTCATTCAATAAAATATTAGCGAATTTGCTAAATTTGGATGAGAAATTTAAAGATGAAGATAAGGCATTGTTGCTGTTGAATTCACTTCCTGATGAATATGATCATCTCACTACCACTTTGCTTCATGGGAAAGACAATGTCACATTTGATGCTGTATGTAGTGCACTATATAATGCTGAGACCAGAAAGAAAGATAAAAAGGATCACAGAGATACAGTTGCAGAAGTATTGACAGCAAAAGGTTGTTCACAAAGCCGCAAACTTGGAAAAAGGGGCAAGTCTAAAGGTAGGCCTGCCAAAGATGAATGTGCTTTTTGTTGCGAGAAAGGGCATTGGAAAAAAAATTGTCCTAAATTACAAAAGGGCAAGGCTATTTCTGATGCATGTGTAGCCGAGCATGATGAGGAGTCAGAATTTAGTCTGGTTGGCATGACGTTGACTTTTCAATCAAATGAGTGGATTTTGGATTCGGGTTGTACTTATCGTATGTGTCCTAATAAGGGCTGGTTTTCTAGTTTCAAGGAGCTAGATAGTGGAGTTATTTTTATGGGTAATGACAATGCTTGTAAAACCATAGGAATAGGTTCAATCCAATTGAAGAATCATGATGGCTCAATCCAAGTCTTGACAGAAGTTTGCTATGTACCAAGTTTAAAGAAAAATCTCATCTCATTAGGAGTCCTAGAATTCAAAGGGCTTACAATCACTATGAGAGATGGATTCTTGAAGGTAGTAGCTGGTGCACTAACGATGATGAAACGTACAAGAAGAAATAACTTGTACTATTTCCAAGGGAGTACAATTATTAGATCAGCATCAACAGTTTCGAGAAAGGATGCAGATTCAGAGGCAACCAAGTTGTGGCATATGCGTTTGGGACATGCTGGTGAAAAAGCTTTGCAGACTTTGGTTAAGCAAGGCTTATTGAAAGGTGCAAATTCTTGCAAATTGGAATTTTGTGAACATTGTGTTATGGGCAAGCAAACAAGAGTAAAGTTTGGTTCAGCAATTCACAATACAAAATGAATTCTGGACTATATTCACAGTGATGTGTGGGGTCCTACTAGAATAGCTTCTTTGGGAGGTATGCATTATTTTGTTACTTTTGTTGATGATTATTCAAGAAAAGTATGGGTGTATTTGTTGAAGAACAAAAATGAAGTTTTGAGTATATTTCTTGAAATGGAAGAAGATGGTCGAGACTCAGATTGGTCGAAAGGTTAAAAGACTTCGCTCAGATAATTGTAGTGAGTACAAGAATGATCCATTTTTACAAGTATACCGAAATGAGGGCATTATGCGACACTTCACTATTCGAAGTACACCACAACAGAATGGTGTGGCAGAACGCATGAACCGAACTATACTGGAGAAAGTTCGGTATATGTTGTCCAATGCTGGATTGGATAAAGAATTTTGGGCTGAGGCTGTTGTATATGCGTGCCATCTGATTAATCGTTTGCCATCAGCTGCAATTGAGGGCAAAACACCTATAGAAATGTGGACTGGTAAACCTGCTATTGATTATGATACTTTACATGTCTTTGGTTCCACTGCTTATTATCATGTAAAGGAATCTAAGTTAGACCCAAGAGCGAATAAAATATTTTTTATGGGTATAACTGGTGGAGTAAAAGGATACCGTTTATGGTGTCCAGATACGAAGAAGATCATTTTCAGCAGAGATGTGACTTTTGATGAATTAGTCATGTTAAAACAAAAGGATTCACAAAAGGATGGCAACACCAGTAGTACTCCGCAGCAGGTGGAGCTTAAAAAGGTTAAAGATGATCCAACTAGTGTTGAAGAGGTAGATGATTCTCAATCAACCGAAGATGAAGAAGAGGTTCTAACTCAGGAACCTTTAGAGCAACAAGATTCAATTGCATATAGAAGGCCACGAAGAGATATTCGTAGACCTACTCGCTTTGTTGATATGGTGGCTTATGCACTTCCAATTGTAGATGGTGATGTTCCTTCCACTTAAAGAGAAGCAGTAAGTAGCCCTGAAAATGTAAAATGGAAGTAAGTAATGGATGAAGAAATGCAGTCTCTTCAAAAAAATGGAACTTGGGAGTTAGTTACACTGCCTAAAGACAAAAAGGCAATTGGGTGCAAATGGGTATATGCAAAAAAAGACGGATTTCCTCGTAAGGATAAAATTCGATATAAGGCTAGATTGGTAGCGAAGGGTTACGCTCAGAAAGAAGGAATAGACTACAATGAGGTATTTTCTCCAGTTGTGAAATATTCGTCTATTCAGATTTTGCTAGTCATTGTTGCGCAATATGATCTTGAGCTAGTTTAACCTGATGTGAAAACTGTATTCTTACACGGTGATTTGGAAGAGGAAATCTACATGACTCAGCCAGATGGATTTAGAGTTGCTGGAAAAGAAAATTGGGTTTGCAAACTGACAAAGTCGCTTTATGGATTGAAATAATCTCCAAGGCAGTGGTACAAGCGATTTGATCGGTTTATGAAAGGGCAAAGATACACAAGAAATAAATTTGATCATTGTGTGTATTTTCGCAGGCTACAAGAAGGATCTTTCATATATTTACTTTTGTATATCGATAATATGCTAATAGCATCTAAGAATAAAGATGAGATTGAGAGGTTAAAAAATCAACTCAATTAAGAATTTGAGATGAAAGATCTAGGTGAAGTTAAGAAGATTCTTGGCATGGAAATATGCAGAGATAGAGGTCGTGGTAAAGTCAGCTTGTCTCAGAAACAATATTTGAAGAAGGTATTACAACAGTTTGGCATGAATGATTAGCAAAACCTGTAAGTACCCCATTGGCTTCTCATTTCAAGCTTTCTGCACAACTATTTCCTTCAACGGATGAGGAACAAGAATACATGTTGCAAATTTCGTATTCAAATACAGTTGGTAGCTTGATGTATGCAATGGTGTGTACAAGGCCTGACATTTCACAAGCAGTTAGTATGGTGAGCAGATATATGCATAATCCTGGTAAAGGACATTGGTAAGTTGTGAAATGGATTCTACGGTACATTCAGAAAACCGTTGATGTTAGTTTACTGTTTGAACGAAATGACACACTTGGTTAAGGTGTGATTGGATATGTTGATTCTGATTATGCCGGTGATATAGACAAATGACGATCAACCACTGGATGTGTATTTACTCTTGCTAGAGGTCCAATTAGTTGGAAGTCTACACTACGATCTACAGCTTCACTGTCAACCACAGAGGCCGAGTATATGGCAATTACGGAGGCTATTAAAGAGGCTGTTTGGTTACAAGGTTTGCTTGGAAACTTGGGATTGATCCAGGAGCATGTTAACTTGTATTGTGACAGGCAAAGTGCTATTCACTTAGCAAAGAATCAAGTTTATCATGCGCGTACGAAGCATATTGACGTACGATTTCACTTTGTGTGGGAAATTATTGATGAGGGGAAGATTCTTTTTCAAAAAATTAAGACTGCAGAGAATCCAACAGATATGTTGACCAAGGTGGTGACAACGATCAAGTTTGAGCATTTTCTAAACTTGATCAATATCCTGAAAGTTTAAAACAGTGAGAAAGGTAGAGATTGGAGGATCATTTTATATACAAAGAAGTTCAGTAATATTTTGAACTAAGGTTGGCTTAATCACAAATTTTGGGTACGTAGGCAGTCACCAAAATGCAGCCACTTTGGGAATGATGATTCGTTGGTAGTCGGCTTAGATTTGGATAAATCTTCACCGAGGTGGAAAATTGTTGAAAAATTCAAATCAAAGCACATGTTCAAAGTTTGGCCAAAATTGTTCAAAGTTTGGCTAAAAATTAGGTAATCACCAAACAATCTTTGACAATTTTAAAGGTTTGGTGAAATAGTGCTACCATGCATTCCTATAAATAGCTATTGTTCTTTATTTATTAAGGCATCCCACAATTGAGAGTAATTGTAAGTGAAACAATTGAGAGAGTTAAGAGAGCTTTCACTTGAGTGCTAGGAGAATTCATTTGGGTGTATTGCGATATTGGGTTTTTATGAGTTTGACCCAATTTGTAAATTCTCATTTGTTAGTAAAATTATCTTTCAGTCTTTGCCCGTGGATGTAGGCTTTACACCGAACCACGTAAATTATTGTGTCAATTTTCTTTGAAATTGTTTACACCACATTTAAGTTTCTCTAGAAGTCACAGTTACCATCAATTGGTAATCTGCTTACCCTGCGCTTCCGCACAATATCCTTGTACTCTTTTCATTAGTAGGCGATTCCATAACTACATCGATACTATTATAGATAGTAGTTATTGAAAGAGATGTTGTTGACTTGAGGAAGCCTGAATATTTATGCTCTTCTATAGATAAGTATGTACATGTACCAAAAAAAAAAAAAAAACTCTTCTTAAACAATATAATCTCTTTCTAAATTAATAAATATTCTTTTGTCAATAAATTAATAAATTATTTGTTATTAATAAATAAATAACTTTATTAAGATAATTTTTTTAATCCTAATAATATTATTTTTATAGAGATTTTACGTAATGGACTAAACTTAATTAGACTTAATCCATGGAAACAATAAAACTAGAGTATATATATATATAGAGATACATATCTATATATATGTACATCATATATATATATGTATATATATATATATATATATATATACAAGGTTCAGGGTTTGAAGGACTTACCTTTCTTCTTCAGAAAAACCAAATGCTGGCTATTGTAGACGAAAAACAAAATCTCGTTGTTGTCGAGACAGTGTATGCACTCACACTCAAGATAAAAAAAAAAAAAAAAGCATGAGACAGTAAGTGTTGGAAAAATATGCTCTTTAAAGCGTATTTATATTTATTGTAATAAATAATATTTCTGATTAATAAAATAAAATGAGGTATTTTATTCATATATTTTTATTGTATTAATATTTTGAGTAAAGCCCATATAATTATATTATATGTATTTATGCGATCACCATGTGGATTCGCATAAGACATAAATACAAGTTATCTTATGATTAAATAAAATAAGTTCGCAATTGATAAATAAAGTTGGGCACTTTATTTAGGTATACATTGTAATAAATTCATTGAGTGATTTGTCTTAATCATGTATAAATTTATTAATGTAGTATGTCTACATTGAACTGGATCACATATGAGATTTAATTAACCTAGTAGTAACTGTCAGATTTATTAAATCTCATAGGCATTGATTTATTGTAATCTTAATCTTGAGTTAGTTATGATTTTATGATTGTAGTTGTTATTTCATTTGAGTTACCAATGGGCATGGCATATACATATAGTCTAGATTACTCGGAATCTTGGTGGGAGCAATTACAAGTATTGAAATTGTAGATTACCAATATAGAATTTGTACGACACATCTCTTAGTGGGTTTTCAGTACTTGATCATAGAATTCTTTGGCCAGAGCGTCTCAACATAAATAAGTATGTTAAAAATGATCATTAGAGAAAACCGGTAAGTATCAAGGAACAAGATGTAATTAAATTGATTGGACAGTTGAGATATCAATTTAAATTAACGATGTGGTACAAAGGATTGTGCAGTAAAGAAATCAATGTGGCTTGGGCGAATTATATTCGAGCATATAATTATGGAGTTCAGTTCCAATCTTATAGTAGAGTAGAATTGGAATTAAATAATTATATTTGTTTAATTACAAATTTAATTATTGTAGCTACTATTGTATGTTCCCAAATGATCCCTGTGTTAGTCCATTGAATTGACAACACCATCACTGGACCCAAAAGCAAGAAAAACTGGCATATTAGATGAAAACCATAATTATAATATTTGTTAAGGCCTAGTATGTTATATTCAAGTGTAAACGGGGGCTTGTAATATTTTACAAGGTGGTCTCCTAGTTAGTTACACATTCCTTCCACTTTTAGGTAAGTGGAGATATAGTTAAAAGAGGAATTCTATTTTAAATAGAAATCATAATCCTAACATACTAGGGTTTTTCATAAGATATTATAAAAGATGCATTATTCTCTTAAATTGAAAGAAGAAGAGAATCGCAGGGATTTTAAGAAAAATAAAGAAGATATCTAAGGTGTGCTAGTTGCAATTGAGGAGTGGTGAAATAGACGGCACGCGTCCAGTGTTGATCAAACTTGAGTCATAGCCTGGAAGATCGTTTGGAGGCAGATTTACAACTCTCAATTGTTCATCTTCTCAAAACATCAAGGTATGAATTTCTAGATTACTTAATTCTTATATGTTATATGAGATCGGTCCTAAAAGATTTTAATTGAAAAATTAAAAAACTTAATTTTATTCCCCTTCAGTAAGTTGAGGTGGTAAGGCTATCTAATGCTGTGGGTCGTATTAAAAAATTTGCAGTATCCATTATGAAACTCATCTACCGCATGATAAGAGTAGTGCTAAGAAATATCATACAAATTTCTCTCTATAGTCAAAAGGGGCAAGCACTTGAATAACTTGCCTCCACTAGGGTAGCCGTTTTTTAAGTAATTAAGTAAGTATAGTCTTTGGGCTCATGGTTCGTGACTTCGTGGTTGGCTGGCTCTCTGTCTTTAAGATTTGACAAGATTGGCTTCTGGTCTTTTAAATTTGATCAAATTGGGACTTTTCGTGGCCAGATGAACAACATAATATATGTTCTTATGATCCATTCTATTGTTTTTATCGTAAAATGAGGAGCTTATATAAAAGTAATGGTACAAATGTTAGATTGTATCCCAGAGTTCATAATTTCTAAAGGAATTTAGTACTTAACGAATGAAAAATCATATTTCAGATAATTATTTCAAGATCTCATCCTTAATTTTAGTACAAAAAATTAATTAGACATATTTGAATAGCAAGCAATAAATAAAATAAAATTAACCATAAGAAAACTGAACTGCTGCTGCCGCTCCCCTCTCTGCCGAATGCTGTATGCTCCTAATTTTCCCACGATCTTTGCCTTTTATAATAATGCTCATGGCCATAAGTTGTAACAGAATCCCGTATGCTTATTGGCCGAATCCAATTTCAGTTTGAATTTCAAGCAAGTAATTTGCTTTCCATAATAGCCATGCATGTGCCCTCCACTTAAGGTAAAGCCGCCGATTTTAATACTTAAATTCTTCTCCACGTGGCTATCTTGCCAAAGTTAATTGATTATTTTCCAATAATGCATATCCATTTGTTGCTTGAGGAAAGAAATTGACTTTCGATTTTGGTCTGCAAATTCTTGCTGGCACGGTACCATTAATTCTTGGCTGTATTTTTGTCTTCCAATTTATTTTCAATTTAAACTTAATTGCTCCTCAAATTGAACTTCTTCGTGCACTTTTTATTCATAATCTCTAATTATTTTTCTATTCAATTAAATATTTCAATTAATTAAAAATAACAATAATAATAACTAACAATTATATAATTAAAGATAAAATATGTTACTCTACTTAATAGATTAGTCTTTTGAGTTGAATATCTAGAAATTCTAGGTCAACCCCCCCATGAATTGGTATTAAAGCCAGATCATACTAATTAGAATATGGTAGTGAAATAACTCAAATGTGTCGAACGAAAGAACTGAAGTATACTTATAAATCATAGGCTTATATATATATTTATACTTATATATATATATTTTCTATATATATATATTTTCCTACTGGATTGTAGCCGTGGATTATACCTTTATAACCTTTAAAGCCTCTGCTTCTAAAGATTGTGATGGTAAGTATTCTTCCAAACCTTACAAAAAACATTACAAATTTAAGAAGTATAAAAAACCATTTCAAGACTCTAGAGAACTTTCTTATAAGAAGCCTTCAAAGTCTTATAAGAAGAAAAACTTCTCCAAAGGTAAAACCAAACTTAATGCCCCATTGCTCATTGCTCATTCTGTCCACACATCCATCTTTCGATCTTATACTGTAGCACGTCCTATAGACAGGATTAAACACTTCTAACCTAAGGTAACACTCACCACTCTGCAGTGTTTAACCTTTACACAAGCTTCTGACCTAGACACTCTAAACTAGATTACACTATCCTCCCTTTGGCTCTGATATCAGTAGGAAAATAGTTTCGAGTGTGAAAGATCTAAAGGTAACCGAAATTGAACGTTATGTTTACAGCTATCGCTTTGTATCTTTACAAGTACTAAATACAAATACAAGGGTAAATATACAAACTGAAAAAATACTCTTTTTATTAATTACAACAATATAAGCTTTATTTACAAGGCTTTATTGGAGACAGAATATTGAAGCAATCATCTTCTTTATCATCTTCAAGAGAGATAAACGGTTCTTCATTTTCATTTTGATCAAAAGACTCTGCAACGGATGCTTCTGACCTGGAGGAGAGGAGCTGTTCCATAACTTTAAAATACTCAGCTTCAGTTTTGGCACTAGCCAGAAGAGACTAGGCTCTTGACCTTTGAGCTAAGAATGTAGATTGAGCTTTGGATTGCTTAATATTGGGTTTTAGGAGGCCTTTTGAAGAAAGCCAATTCTAAACAATAGTTTCAGAAATTTTCGATTGCTCATCAAATTTAGCCCACTATTTAACTTTAAAGGTTTCTTTGAAGAACTAATTGGGCATCTTGGGTGTGATATCGAAGGTTTCACATCCAAACCCAAAGAATAAAGAAATTTGTACAAAAATAAAGAAAATGAGAAAACATTTTCTCAAACTTAGAAGGGGTATAATGGACTTTAAAACAGTTTAAACAATTTATAGCGTTAGGAGTTAAAATCTCTAGACAGGGACCAAAGTAGTTCCACTATTATTGGAACCAATTTGGAAGGCTTTGAATGATTATTTTTAAGTTAAAGAAAAATAACTAAGAATGGATCCTTTTAGGTTTCTGTATGAAAAACATGTTAATCCAGGCTCGTTGATAGTCCCAAATGAGAAGGACCGGCAATATTTTAAATAGGTTTGAAAATTGGCGAGAAAAATTTTAAAATTGTGGAGTAGATCACCCTACTGTTTTGGACTCGGAACCTTTAAAATTGTGGTGGTAGAGTATGCCGAGTCACAATGAGGCTCATTAAGGAAGAAATGTTTAAACTTGACAGACTCAGTGAACTCAAGAATGGCTTGATAATAAGGTTGGGGTTTTGTTAAATCCCATGGTTTGAAAAACCAGCCTTTAGGGAAAAACTTTGAAATTGCTTAAAAAGGATCAGAATGATAAAGCACATCTTCTATTGTTAAAAAATTTTGATGATAGGCTTTACTAAACCAATATGAGGATTTTTGCGAAAGCTTTGATTGTGAAACCACAATCTAAGAAGAAGAGCTTTCACCAGAAATCAATGCTTTAGAAGAAGAAGGTTTTATAACTTCTTTAGAAATAGATTTCTCTTTCTTGGGAACTTGAGAAAGAGCTTTAGTTTGAGAAAAACTTTGTAAGGAGAACATGAGCTCGGGGGATTTAGAAATAGATTACATCCACTCTTTTACCTGCTCATCTGAGGTAATGGCTTTAGACTGAGCTTCTTGCTCCTCAACCATGTCAATCCAGGACTTGATTGGCATTGCAGAGGAAAGTAGCTTTTTTTTACAGGGAGTTGAAATGGTTTCTTTAAGGTCTTTAATGGGGGCTTTACCCTTATCCTTTTTTCTTGGAAGGCATTATCTGTTCTGCAAAAATTCTCTGGTTAGAAAATCTGGAAAAGAATTTTTATCACCTTTAATAAACTCAATATCAAAATAAAAAACACTTAAAATAGCTTGCCGACGTGCAAAAATCTATTTTGACGTAATTTTTTGAACATCTTTTTCTAAAATATGCTTTGTAGCTTTGTAATCAATTCTAAGTAAAAATTTTTGATTTAACAAATCACTTTGAAATGTAGATATACATAAAACAATAGAAATAATTTCCTTTTTGATAGTAGAATAATTTCTTTGGCAATCATTGCAATGTGCAGAAATATATTGTACTATCTATTCTTTATTATTTTCAACTTGCTTTAAAATTCCTCCATAACTTAAATCTGAGGCATCAGTTTCTACAATCTTAGGTAATGTAGGATTAGCTAAAAATAAACATGGCCTTTTTTTTTTACAGTATTCTTTATTAATTTTACAACTTTAGTGTGCTCATCTGTCCATGCAACAGGGTTCTTCTTTAGTCTATCATGTAAAGGTTTAGACATCCTATTAATATTAGGACAGAAATCAAGAACATAATTTAAGCTACCAAGAAATCTTTGTAGTTGGGTTTTCTCAAAAATCTTATCAGGAAACTTGTCAGCAAATGCAAGATATCTCTCAATAGGGGTAATAATTCCTTTGGAGATGTAATGTCCTAGGAACCTAATCTTAATTTGAAATAGAGAAACTTTAGAGCTTGAAATAGCAAGACCACTTTTTTTAGTGGCATAATAAAAAATTTTTAAATGTTTGAAATGTTGATAAATTATTTGAGAAAAGATCAACACATCATCGATATATAAAATACAGAATTCTGAATAAGGATTATAAATGTAATTCATAAATTCCTGGAATTCTGAGGGGCATTCTTTAAACTAAAAGGCATAATTGTCCATTCATATTATCTAAAAGGAACAGTGAATGCAGTTTTATACTTATCTTTAGGGTAAATCTGAATTTGCCAAAATCCATATTTCATATCAAATTTTGAAAATATGAATGCAAAATGTAACTTTCGAAGTAAATCCTTTTTATTAGGTATTGGATACCTAATCCATTTTTAAGTTTTATTAAGAGGCTTGTAATTTACGACAAGTCTCGGTGCGCCTCTTTCTATTTCATAATTCTTATTGATATAGAAAGCAGCACAAGACCATGGAGACCTAGAGTTAACAATAAGTCCTTTAGACTCCAAATATTTGATTTCATTCCTACAATGTTGTTCCAAGTCCATATTCATTTGGATTGGATGCGCTTTAATAAGAATTTGCTTTTCATCAAAAGAATTTTCATATGGCAAATCTACCAAATGTTGCTTTCTATCCTAGAAGGCAGTTGGTAAATCAGCATATATTTCTCTTTCAATGAGGGCTTTGAAATCAGAAATCTTTTGTTTTATAAAATCAATCTGAAGTTGGTTTGTAATTCTTTGTAAATTTAAATCCCTTTTCATACAAATCAAATCATTCTGTTTTGTTTTAAGAAGGGTACTTATGTGATTCTGGTAAATAAAACATGCTTGAACAATATTTAAATTTCTTGTTTTAAACTTCTCTATGAAAGGAAAAACAAGTTTTTTATTCTTTGCTTTAAAAGATATACTATCATAATTGACAGTATATCCTAAAATGATAGTATAGTGTATGCCATTTGTCAGGAGAAATGAATTTTTAAATTCAAAACCACCGTTATAAATTGAGGCATCAACTTTGGATTTGACTTTAAGTTTTGAATTATTTGCCGCCAAAAGTCTTTCATTTGTTTTTTCATGAAAATGTTTCAGGACAATATTTTCTTTAATACAATTTAAATCAGTACCAGTGTTAAAAAGGGCAATGGTGTCAATTTCCAAATCTTTAGAAAAAATTATAGTAACTTTAATTAAATATTTTCATGTGGTGATTTGTTTTAATATAAATAGAAAATCATTGGGCACAAACTCGATATTTTCAATGCTTTGTTCATTTTTATCACCATCATCAGATTCTGGTTCCTTATCAGAATCTTCTTGGAGTTGTCTTTGTAAAAGAACTTGAATCATTTCAGAATCATTCTTCTATTTTCCTTTCAACTCTTTTATTTCAATTTTAATGTCATTGATCTCTTTTTGAAGATCCTGGATATTAGAATTTGTCTTCTTTGTTTTCTTTTTATCCAAGATTTCAGTAAGATCATAAGTATTCTTTTTAATAATAGGGGCTTTGGAAGTTTCAGTTTTATCTTTTACTTGTAAAGTATTTAAAAGCTTATCAAGATATTCTCTTCGAAGAATTTGATCAGAGATGTATTTAACTAATTTAAGAAATGTTTGTTGATCTTTTGTCAACACATTAACTTTCTTTAAATAGGATTAAATACTAGTAGAACTACTACTTTCTGTCTCAGAATCGGAGTCGACTAGTTCGCCAATTTGAAGAGGCTCACTGTCTTCTTTCATGGAGGACTCAAAGTTAGATGAATAAATGAGCAATGGGGCCAATCTAGATAGTACTTCTTCATCAAGGTCAAGTTCATGGAGCTTTTTGCTCATACGGTAAAATTTTGCAGTATGACCTTTTTTACCACATTTGAAATAAGTAGCTTCTTTATGATTGAAAGAGGCATTAGGTTTGGTTTTACCTTTAGAGAATTTTTTCTTCTTATAAGGCTTTGAAGGCTTATTATAAGAAAGTTCCCTAGATTCTTGAAATGGTTTTTTATACTTCTTAGATTTGTAATGTTTCTTATAAGGTTTGAAAGAACACTTACCATCACAATTTTGAGAAGTGCTTTAAAGGGATCATAATTGAACTGCTTACATAAGCTGCCCAATTATTGCATAGATTTTCTAAGCAACCATTTTAATCTTTTCTGGAGTTTTAAATATTGACAAATCTTTAAACATTCCTTATTGACAAAGCTAATGAGTTCACCACACGTGAAATTGTGATAAGGGATCTGGTTGTCATATAAGGCTTTAATAAAATTCCTAACATTTTCACCCAAGAGGGTTCGTAACCCTGCAAGGAACTTTTCCTTCCAAGTAATATGATTTGTATCATCTCTCAGAAAGAGTCTGGTGAAGAAAGTAGATTTATAATTTTAGAAATCACTAAGTTTCTTACATCTCAAGTTATGTAGTAACTCAATATTCTTATCTCTTAGGTGAGAATGATCACCTATGAAATGAAGAGAAATAGTTAAAATCAGGGTAGCAACTGCATCCTGAATTGGGTCATTTAATTCATCATAGAAGGGGGCTCCATTATCTTCTACTTGAATAGCATTTAGAATATTTATTTGTTGCTCTTTGGTGAGAAGATGATCCCACCAACCTTTAAGCTGACCAGTACACCCAGCAATAAGGATTTCTGCAATAGATTTGTCAGAAGTACCTGATTGGGTTTTATAGGCATTAGCTACCATAATCATTTGCTGCAACAATCCAAGAATGTTGTATTCAGATATTTCATTTATGTTTCATTCATAAACAGAAGATGCATTAAACCTAGATTGATTTAAAGCACTTGGTCTGTTGTCTATAGCTAAATCTGGTGGAGATTTGAATATGGAAAGAGCTAATTCCTAATGGAATTTGTTAGCTTTAGAAAGAGATTCTTCCTTAAATGCTTCTATATCTGAAGAGGTTCTTCCTTAATTTTTACTGTATTTTTTACAAAAAAATCAATTAAAAATCAAACGAAGGTTCGAAACCGACCACCGCTTCTCCGGTGGCATCGTTTACCCAGTATGAACGTGTGTGGCTGGGCCTTACAAGAAATCTGGTGAAAATTCGGAAGCCGCCCAAGAGAAGGCCAAAACCCGTGTGCTATAGTCTTGGATTTTTGGCCAAAATTAAGACATTTTTGAAAAAACTAGTGTATTTCTATAAAAGTAATCTAGTTTGTCTCTGCCAGAGCCTTGTTTGTATTCGTAACGAGCCGTCTGAAGTAATAGGGCACCGTTCCCGGAAGGTTCTACTATTTTTTAGTGATTTTTTAGAAAAAATAGCAAGAAAATTTATTTTTCCCTTAATTTTTGAAAAAATCAAGTAAAAATAATAAAAAAAAGGTTCAAAACTGACTCCTGCTTCTTCTTGTGGCATCGTATATACAATACAGACATGGGTGCCAAGGCCTTGCCTGAAATCAGTTGAAAATTCGAAAGCGCCAAAGAGAAGGTAGAAACCCGTGTGCTATAGCCTTCGGTTTTGGGAAAAAAATGTCACATTTTTTAGAAAACTATGGTATTTATGCAAAAATAACCTGGTTTCTCTCAGCCAATGCCTTGTTTGGATTCATAATGAGCCGTCTAAAGCAGTGGAGTATCGTTGCAAGAAATCAGGTGAAAATACAGACGTGTGTGGCATGACCTTGCAAGAAATCAGGTGAAAATTCGGAAGCCTCCTAAGAAAAGGCCGAAACACGTGTTATAACCTTAGGTTTTGGGCAAAAAATGGGACATTTTTAGGAAAACTAGGATATTTCTATGAAAGTAACCTGGTTTGTCTTTGCCAGAGCTTTATTAAGATTCATAACGAGCTGTTTGAAGTAGTGAGACACCGTTTCTGGAAGGTTTTACTATTTTTTAGTATTTTTTGTAAAAAAGACCAAGAAAATTGATTTTTACCTTATTTTTTTGCAAAAAATCAATTGAAAATAAAACAAAGGTTCTAATATGACCACCGCTTCTTCCCGTGGTATCGTGTGCCCGGTACAGAATGTTGCCTTGCAAGAAATCTAGTGAAAATTCGGAAGCCGCTCAAGAGAAGGCCAAAACTTATGTGCTATAGTCTTGGATTTTTGACCAAAAATAGGACATTTTTGGAAAAACTAAGGTGTTTCTGTGAAAGTAAGCCGGTTTATCTCTGCCAGAGCCTTATTTGGATTCATAACGAGCCATTTGAAGTAGTGGGGCACCGTTCCCGGAAGGTTCTACTATTTTTTAGTGATTTTTTAGAAAAAAACCAAGAAAATTAATTTTTCCCTTAATTTTTGAAAAAAATAAGTAAAAATCAAAAGAATGTTCGAAACCGACCCTAGCTTCTTCCCATGACATCGTATACCCAGTACAGACATGGGTGCCAAGTCCTTGCAAGAAATCAGGTTAAAATTCGAAAGCTGCCCAAGAGAAGGCCAAAACTCGTGTGTTATAGCCTTGGGTTTTGGGTTAAAAATGTGATATTTTTCAGGAAACTAGGGTATTTCTACAAAATTAACCCAGTTTGTCTCAGTCAAAGCCTTGTTTGGATTCGTAACAAGCCATCTGAAGCAGTGAAGTACCGTTCTCGAATGGTTCTACTATTTTTGGCGATTTTTGGAAAAAATACTAAGAAAATTGGTTTTCCCTTATTTTTTTGAAAAAAAACAAATAAAAATCAAATGAATGTTCAAAACCGATCCCCACTTCCTCCCGTGGCATTGTGTACCCAGTACAAAATGTGTGGCACCGTATTGCAAGAAATCGGGTGAAAATTCAGAAACCGCCCAAGTGAAGACCAAAACCCGTGTGCTATAGCCCTGGACTTTGGGCAAAAAATAGGATATTTTGGGAAAACTAGGGTATTTCTATGAAATTCACCTAGTTTGTCTCTGTTAGAGCTTTCTTTGGATTTGTAATGAGCCGTTTGAAGTAGTGGGGCACCGTTTCCGAAAGGTTCAACTATTTTTTAGAAAAAATACTAAGAAAATTGATTTTTCACTTATTTTTTGAAAAAAAATCATGTACAAATCAAACGAAGGTTTGAAACCGACCCCGCTTCTTCCTGTGGTATCGTGTACCCAATTCGAACATGTGTGGCATCGACTTGGAAGAAATTATTTGAAAATTTGGAAGCCGGCCAAGAGAAGGCCAAAATGGGTGTGCTATAGTCTTGGGTTTTGGGCTAAAAATGAGGCATTATTGGGAAAACTACGGTATTTTCACGAAATTAATCCAGTTTGTCTCTATCAGAGCCTTGTTTGGATTCGTAACAAGCCGTCTGAAGTGTTGGAGCACCGTTCCTAGAAGTTTATACTATTTTTTGGTGATTTTTTGGAAAAAAAAGCCATGAAAATTGATTTTTCTCCTAGTTTTTAAAAAAATGAAGTAAAAATCAAACGAAGGTTCGAAACCGACCCCTGCTTCTTCCCCTGGAATTGTATACCCAGTACGGAGATGTGTGGCACGGGCTTGCAAGAAATCGGGTAAAAATTTAGAAGCTGCCCAAGAGAAGGCCAGAATCCGTGTGCTATACCCTTGCGTTTTAGGTAAAAATGAAACATTTTTGGGAAAACTAGGGTATTTCTATGAAAGTAGCCTGGTTTGTCTTTATCAAAGCCTTGTTTAGATTTGTAATGAGCCGTATGAAGTAGTGGGGCACTGTTCTTGAAAGGTTCTACTATTTTTTAGTTATTTTTTAGAAAATATACCAAGAAAATTGATTTTTCCCTTATTTTTTGGAAAAAATAAGCAAAAATCAAACAAAGGTTCGAAACCGACCCCTGCTTCTTCCCGTGGCATCGTGTACCCAGTACAGACATGTGTGGCATGCCCTTGCCAGAAATCAGGTGAATATTTGGAAACCGCTGAAGAGAAGGCCAAAACCCATGTTCTATATCCTTGGGATTTTGGTAAAAAATGGGATATTTTGGGAAAACTAGGGTATTTCTTCGAAAGTATCCCTATTTGTCTCTGTCAGAGTCTTATTTGGATTCATAACAAGCAGTCTAAAGCAATGGGGCACCATTCATAAAATGCCAAGAAAATTGATTTGTCCCTTATTTTTTGAAAAAAATAAAGTAAAAATCAAACGAAGGTTTGAACCAACCCTTGCTTTTTCCCGTGGCATCGTATACCCAGTATGTACGTTTGTGGCACGGCCTTGCAAGAAATTAGCTGAAAAATCAGAAGACGCCGAAGAGAAGGCCAAAATTGGTGTGCTATAGTCTTGGGTTTTGGGCAAAAAATGTGATATTTTTGGGAAAACTAGGATATTTCTACAAAAGTAACCTAGTTTGCCTCTACTAGAGCCTTGTTTGGATTCGTAAGGAGTTGTCTGAAGCTGTAGGGCATTGTTCTCGGAAGGTTCTACTATTTATATGTGATTTTTTGGAAAAAAAATCAAGAAAATTGATTTTTTCCTTTTTTTTCGAAAAAAATCATGAAAAAATCAAAAGAAGGATCGAAACCAACCCCCGCTTCTTCCTGTGGCATCGTGTACCCAATATGAACATGTGTGGTGCAGTCTTGCATGAAATCTACTGGTAATTCGCAGGTCACCGAAGAGTAGGCCAAAACCCATGTGCTATAACCTTGGACTTTTCTGTGAAAGTAACCTGGTTTGTCTCTGCCAGAGCCTTGTTTGCATTCGTAACAAGCTGTCTGAAGCAATGGGGAGCCGTTCTTGGAAGGTTCTACTATTTTTTGTTGATTTTTTGGAAACAAAAACCAAGAAAATTGATTTATCCCTATTTTTTAGAAAAAATCAAGTAAAAATCAAACAAAGGTTCAAAACCGGCCCCTGCTTCTTCCTATGGCATTGTTTACCCCGTATGGACGTGTTCGACACGGCCTTATAAGAAATCAGGTGAAAATTTAGAAGTTGCCCTAAGAGAAGGCCAAAACCTGTGTGCTACAGCCTTAGGTTTTGGGCCAAATACGGGACATTTTTGGAAAACTAAGGTATTTCTGTGAAAGTAACCCGATTCGTCTTTGTCAGAGCCTTGTTTGTATTCGTAAGGAGCCGTCTGAAGCAGTGGAAGTAATTTTTTTCTTTTTCTTTTCTTCATTTCCTTTTTCATCTGTCAAATCTTCCTCATAAGAAATAAGAGAACCAATTAAATCATCAATAGGCAAAGTGTTTAAATCTTTAGATTCCTCTATGGCAGTTCTCTTAGGTCTTTATCCAGTTGGCAATTACCTAATGAACTTCTTAACATTTTCGTTATTCAAAAATATTTTTCCTAGGGCACACAATGTCTATAAACCTTGTATAGACATAACATAAACACTTTTATTTTGTTCTATTTAGAACAATTCATATTCTACTGATCTTACACTTTCATTTTGTTCCATTTGTTCCCTTATAAAACTTCAAGTTTGTTCTAATTTTTTTGTGCACTTTCACAACTAGACACTTTATGAAACTCTTTCTTGTCAAGAGCACAAAGAAAAGCATTCATCGCTTTGGAGTTTAAAGACAACTTTCTTTTTTCTTCCTAACTCCATTGACTTGATGATTTGGGGATATCTTCCCATTTATCAATTTTTATAATGGTTATGAATGGACCAACATTCACAATTTCCCAAATTTCGTAATCTAAGGCTTGCAAATAAATTCTCATCCTAGTTTTTCAATATGGGTAATCGTTGCCATAAAAAAATGGTGGTCTAGTGGTAGATTGACCTTCCCCTTTAACTCTAGACGGTTAAGTTTATATAAGAACACTTTGCTCTGATATCAAATGAAATACACATTATCCAACCCAAAAGGGGGGTGAATTAGTATTTTAAAACTTAAGCTAATCAAAAAACACAACAATTAATTCTAATGCCTTAATGAAATCAAGAACAATAAATTTAACAATGCTTAAAATAAAAGGGTAAGGAAAAAGAGATCAAACACAATGATTTTTATGTAATTCGGCAATTTCTGCCTATGTCCACGCCTCTAAGTACATCGGGCTTTAGGATTTTACTATTCATGCCTCCCAAGATTTCAAGTTCTTACAATTGACTTTCAAGATGTCAATAAACTTTTAAACCAAGAGATTATCTCCAAATATCTTCACCCAAGTATTTCTCACACTTATGCACTCATAACTTTTACAAAGAATTCAAAGATTACAACAAACACTCTCTTTTAGAGTTGATATACAAATGATTGCAGAATATAGATTTGATATATGATGATTTGTAAAATAGAAGCTCAAACTATGTTGTATAAACTTGTTTTTTATTGTGTTAATTCATAAAAATGGATTGGAATTGAGTTTATATAGTTTGGACTCAAAATATAGCTGTTTTTTGCACAGAACTAGCAAGGAAGCGGTTCACTACTTAATTTAGTCGGCTAGCCACTTGCTACAGTGAAGTTACCATTGCAATTTGAATTTTGGTACAATAGCATTGTTTTAAAATTATAATCTGGCCAAAACTTTAGATAATTATAGTATGGCCTAAAACATCATAATATTTTACAAATAGGTCCATTTTTAGAATTTCTAAATAATACTCGTTATTCTTAAAACTTTTTGAAATTATGCTATAGCCCAAAACTTTATAAGACATTTCAAAAAGATTATTTTCAAAATTTTAGTCTAATGCTTATTGAATTTAAAATTATCAAAATTTTTTCAATTTAATCCAAAATCTGAAAAATACTCAAATACACAAAATACTTGTCTTATAAATATAAAACTTTTGGTTTATGAAAAATGATTTCTTATGAAATAAATACTTTGAGCTTCTCAAATGTTAAACCATGCATATATGAAATCATATCGACTTTACAAGAATTTGTCGCATTAATAATTTCATTGACCTAAACTTTTTTTTTGAAAAAGCCATTGTCCATTTAGTATTTTGAGCTTGATTTCACTTGATTTACTTGTATAAATATTATCCTTCAAAAATGAGTGAAAAATGTGAAATATAATATTAACCAAATTACTTAAGACACATGTTTGTTATCATCAAAATTATAATATGTGCAGCCCTTTAGGCTAACAATGGTGACATAAACCACATAAATCCCCAAACATCATTAAGTTCCCATTTTAGTGCATTAGAGAGGTGCAATTGGCACCTGTATACCACAACCAAAAGTGTGCAAATATGATATATCAAGTTGATGCCCTAGTACTAATTACAATAGGGAATACTAGTGATAGGCAGTAAACTTCAAGTAGATCAATGCTTCAGCATATGAAATAGGACGTCCCCATGTAGAAATGGGTAATTGAGTGCATAATAACAAAGTTATTATAATTACATGAAAACATTAATGAGAGATTCTAATAATCCATTCTAAGTATGTACATGTGATATTGGATGCTCTACAACAATCCCTACTTACAAGTAGTAGTCATTAAGAGCTTTAAAAGTGAACTCACCAGTATTATCTAGTCGTCTAAAATCTTGACTTGAAATATAAAATTGTGAATGTAACTTGATAACTTGTGCAAGCAATCTAACAAATGCAACATTACATGTATATAACAAGTAAAAATGTGACCATCGTACAGATGAATCAATCAACTTCATAAAATAATGAAATGGACCATTAAATGGGTGAATAGGTCAACATATATCTATTTGAACTCATTTGTAAGAATGATGGAAATTGAAGACTAACTTTAGAAAGAGAAGTGTTGATTACTAAATTTTTTATAGTTTTACCCAATTTATCAATTCTCTCAGGTTTATTTTTATAAGTTCTTTTATTTTTCCTTCTTTCAAATCCCTACTTTGTGAACAAGTAGGGCAACTATTTTCATTGAACAAATGAATCTTAAAATTCTTTAAAGGGTGTCCATGATAATTTTTAACAATTCTATGCATCATAGTTGATCTAGGGTGACTAAGATGGTCATGTAAAAGTATAAAAGCTTTTGAATCACAAAACTTTTGGTTCATAACTCTGTGGCTCTCAACTACTGTTATCGTCAAATAATATAAGTCAGATTAGAGAGTTGGAAGCCAACACACATTTTGCCTGAGACGCAAGAAGTAATATAAAGATATTCCGTATTGCTCTTATTTATTGTCTCATTTTTAAGCTCATTATAACTTGGGGTGAATACAAAGCATTGTGGATACATAATTTTGTACCACTCATTAATATGAACATGGCATTTGCAAAGCCCTCTATTAGAATTGCAAGACTTGAGATGATATTCACCTTAGCTTGAAATAATGTTAAACTCATGAAATATTTCTTATTTCAATGTGTCATTGCACTGTTAGCTAAACACATTTGTTTATCATGTTACCTTCTTTAAAGATTCATATCATTTTAAGAGAAATATATAAAAAATAAAATAGATAGAAATATAAAAGCTTATGAAATTTAATAGTAATCTTAATTGGTGTGAATGTCTCTATCACCAATTAGTTAACTGTTTACTCACTACGTATCTAAAATATCAAGATGTATCTTATTAGTTATCACTATAAAGTCAAGAATGATTTTTTAAGAACGTGACTGTGACCTTGCCATGTTTATGATTTTCAACATGCTTATTTATAATAGAATTTTGATTTGAAAACCTATATCGTGCCTGCTGGATTAGCAAGCTCAATATTGTTGCTGTAAAATCATGTTAATTTGAAGCATGAAATATTGATCATGTCTTCTTCATTGATGATTGATAAGTGCATACTATATACATATTTTATTATTAATTTCTCCATGTTTTTCTTGTTTCAGTCTTAAATATTTTAATTATTTTAGTTAATTTATAATTTCATTATTTTAATAAATTATATTTTATTATGTTAATTTTTATATTTTGTTGTTCTAGGTACATTCTGGGAAATTAAATCGGAATATTGGGGAAGAAATTTGCTAGGAAAATTCAAAACGGGAAAGAGATAAAGAAATTTAATTGAAACAAATCAAGGAATATTTGATTTAATTAATTATTGTGCATTTATTCACGAGGAAAGTTTGGTATAAATAGTATATTGTGATTAATTATGAAAGCAAATATTTTCGCATGGCATTAAAATGACAATTGCATGTGCATGGCAAGAAAAAAAAAGGAATCGAAATCCTAATATGCATTCACGTGAGAAACGTACAATTGCCAGATTAGCATATGCATGGCGTTAAAGTGGCGGCTAGCTTAATGGTTAATAAAGGAAAGCAAATTAATTGCTTAAAATTGGATTTAAAATCCTTTAAGGATTCTTCCAAGCATTATGAAAAGCGCATTTGAATGGGTAACCAAGAAGAAGAAAAACTGAGAGAAAAGAGAAGAGAAGCAACAACAATAAGAGAAAAAAAAGAGAGAAGCCGAAAGGAATTCAGTAGAGTTAACCGCTTGGATTAATCGTTATGACTGGTTTTATCAACTCTTTTATTCTCAATTCAATTATGTTAGGCTATATTTTTTATTTGGTTAAGGGTGAATTCAAAACCCTAAACATGATATATAATTGATTTTTAATTTCTGTTATTCAATTTATTTAATTGAGATTATTTATGTTTTTCTATAATTAATATTTATGATTTTATTCTTGACTTATTTGAGTGGCCAATTAGATAGGACTTGAATAAATTCTACTGCTAGATTAAAATACTTTAGTAGCAAATTGAAATCAATGATTTCAATTGGAGAACATAACCTAGGTTAAATAAACTAAGCTTGTGTATTTATTGCTTAGATCAATCTAATATATTTCTCTACTTAATGTATCTATTATCTTAAATTTAAAGATTTATTTTAAATTATTTAATGGTTAGAAATTAGATGAAGAGCTTGTTTTACCTAACGACACATTAGGGAAAGATGGAGATGAAATAAGTTTATTATTGCATACGATTGATAGTTTCAATGAAAATTGATAATAGCATGTTTGGTAGTGGTGATTGATCATTTAACCAAAGTTTTCATTATTATTATTTCTTTCTCCTTTAATTAGAGTTTTTATCAAATTATTATTTTCTCAATCCCAGTTTCTTTATTTCTTGTCATTTAGTTAAAAATTCATAAAACCTCTTTTACTTATAGTTAGTATTTTCTTTAGTTAGATTAATTTATATTTTCTATTATTATTATTATTAGTATTAGTATTTTAAGTCTTTATTTTACAATTGATAATAAATAAAACTAGCATAGTAGTCTTCATGGAATCAATCCTTAATCGCTATATACTAGTTATTTATATTAGTAGTAAGTTTTTAAATTTGGTATACCTTAACGACACTATCAAATCTTTTGCGACGTTGCCAGCGACTAGCGTCTAGTTTGTTTATTAGCATATTATTTTATTTTATTTATTTATTTTACTCATTTTTTCCTTTATTTATTTATTTTATTTTTATTTATTTATTTTCTATTTTTTATTTAAACTTTCATGAGTATAGAGGACATTCTATTGAAACTCGATCAGCTTAGAGCAACCTCATCACATTCAGAACTCGATTTCGCCATCCACATTCCACTCTCGAAGATAGAGCCAAGTAGTCCAGAACCCAAACTCTGAACTTAAATTTGACTCCTCAGGTAAACTTTGAACTTAAATTTGGGATGATTCACCTTTTGCCTACTTTTCATGATCTTAGAGGAGAGGATCCTAATAAGCATCTGAAGGAGTTCCCTGTGGTATGGTCCATAATGAAACCAACCGTAGTCTTTAAATAGCAAGTTAAGCTAATGGCCTTTCTGTTCTTTTTAGCGGATTCATCTAAAGAATGGCTTTACTGTCTTCCCTTCGGTACTGTTACCACATGGAATGAGATGCATTGGCTATTTTTGGAGAAATAATTCCCAGTATTAAAAGTTGGTAGCATTCAAATGAAAATTTGTGGAATCTGTCAATGCAATGGAGAGTAACTCTACAACTACTAGAAACGATTAAAAAAGCTATGTGCTAGCTACCCCTACCATTAAATAAGTGATCAACTTCTTATTCAGTATTTTTATGAGGGTTTAATGCATATGAAAATGAGTATGATTGATGCTGCTAGTAGAAGAGCACTCGTGGATACGACATCAGAAGCAACTTGGAATCTCATTGCCAATATAACTACTAATTCCTAATATTTAACACCAAAAACAATCCACTGCTGTCACCTAAGCAAGTTAATGATGAAAGTACTTCTTCCTTAGAATAACAAGATTCAAATCTTACTTTTTGTTGCAATAATTAGAATTATGTGGAGTATTTTCTATGGTCGGGCATTTGACTGATATATGCCTCATTCTCCAAGGTGCGTCATATGAGCAAGCCAACACAGTTGGCAGTTTCCTAGGCCAACCAAGACATAGGTATGATATTTACTCTAATTTTTGTAATAAAGGTGGAAGGATCATCATAATATTAAGTATGGAAACTAATAACAAGGTGTTCTTAATATGACATCATCTCGACCACTAGGCTACACCCAATAGCGAGTGCAACACCCTTACTAAGTTTGGACTACGTCTTTGAAAGATCTTGTAAAAGCTCTTGCTACTAACTCTATGCAGTTCCAGTAGACTACCCAGACACAACTTTACTAACTCTATGCAGTTCCAGTAGAGCACCCAGACACAACTCCAACACTTAGAGAGTCAAATTGGCCAACTGGACACATATATAAGTTAGATAAAGGCTAGAACTTTAGGTAAGTTGCCTTCTCAACCTGAAATTATTCCTAGGGAAAATACTAGTGCTATATCTCTGAGAAGTGGAAAGCAAGAACCATTAATAGTTAAGCCATCAAAGGTATCCATAACATCATCGCACCCTGTGACTAATCTCTCTTATGAAACTTCTCATTTAACAAAGGAAGATGATTCTCAGTCTGCATTGCCATTCGAACTATCAGGCCAGGTAAGTAGCTCTTCACCTCCAGTTAAAACCTTTACCAATCTGTCACTATTTCCTAGTGGGTTTAAACAACCAAAAAGACGTGGAAGAAAATGTGATCCTTAAAACCTTTCATAAAGTAGAGGTAAATATTCCTCTACTTGATGCTATTAAACAAGTGCCACATTATGCAAAATTTTTAAAAGAATTATGCACCAACAAACAAAAGCTAAACAGTAGTGAAAGGTGAGTGTAGAGGATAATTTTTCTGCTATACTTCAAAGAAAAATCCTTTATAAATGTAAGGATCTAGTTACTTTCACTATCCCATGCACTGTCGATAGCACTAAGTTTGAAAGTTGTATGTTAGATTTAGGGACATCAATTAATGTTATGCCATATTCGATTTGTAAATCTTTGAATTTAGGTCCATTAGAAGAAACTGGTATAATTATTCAATTGGCTCAGAGATTTAATGCTTACCTAAAGGGAGTTGTCAAAGATATTCTTGTACAGGTTAATGAATTGGTCTTTTCGGCTAATTTTTATATCCTTGAAACAGAAGATGAGCCATCACCTAATCCCACACCCATTTTGATGGGGTGACCATTCTTTAAGACGACCCGAACTAAGATTGATGTTCACAATGGGACCCTTACTATAGAATTCGATGGTGAAGTGATCGGCTTCAATAACTTTAAGGCAATGTAGTATCCCAATGATTTACATTCCGTTTTTACCATAGATGATATTAAGATTTTGGTACATGAATATTTTAAGTTGTCTGTTAACAATAGTTTTGAAGTCGCTATATGTAAAAATCTTAAGAATGAGGATTCTAAGGAACAAGTAAGTTTAATGGAGTTGAATGATGAGGTAGAAAATGCCGTAGCAATCTTAGATGGGCGTCTTCATTATGGACCAACAGATATGATGTTTCTTACCTTGAATTGCTTCTATCAAATGAGAAAATTTTACCTTTGTTTATGTTCCTGATCCTACTCCATCTTCCAGGCCCATACCTGTACCGCCACAACAATCTAAAGATAAGATACCCATGGAACCAACACCACCAGTTCAACCATCTACACAACCATACCAACCTTTCCACCAATATTCCTCAAATTTGATGCCATTATCTGATTCATCCACTTTAGCAAAAACTAATCTTAGAACACCTTCAATATATTTATTTGGGTGAGAATGAAACACTTCTGATTATCATTGTTAAAACTCTCACTCCAGTTCAATAAGAAAAGTAATTAGGGTTCTTCAAAATCACAAGATGACAATTGGAGGACCATTGCCGATATCAAGGGTATTAGTCCTTCCATGTGTATACATCGTATTTTTCCAGAGGAAGGATCTAAACTGACAAGAGATGCACAATGCCACCTTAATCCATCGATAATAGAAGTTTACCTTGATGTAAGGATTATTTATCCCATTTTTTATAGGAAGTGGTGAGTTCTGTACAAGTAATTCCTAAAAACTCAGGCATCACTGTGGTAAAAAATGAAGAAAATAAACTTGTGCTAACTAAAGTTCAAATCGGCTGGAAGGGTTTGCGTTGACTACTATGAACTAAATGCGACCACTCACAAGGATCACTTTCCTTTGCCAGCTATTGATCAAATGCTTGAATCATTTGGCGCTCACTCTCATTACAATTTTCTTAATGGTTGCTCAAGTTATAATCAAATTGTTATTACTCCAGAAGACCAAGAGAAAATGATCTTTGCTTGCCCTTTTGGCACATTATCGACTCACGATGTCTGTTTGAGCTTTGTAACGCTCCTGCCACATTCCAAAAGTGTATGATAAATATATTTTTTATTACATAGAGAAAATCATTGAGGTATTTGTACAAGAATTTACAGTTTATGAGGATTCTTTTGATTAATTTCTAGATAACCTAACCCTTGTGCTTAAATGATGCATTGACACTAACCTTATGCTTAATTGGGAAAAATGTCATTTTATGGTTAATCAAGGTATTTTATTGGAAATATTATTTCTGAAAGGGGGATTAAAGTTGATAAATCTAAGATAGATTTTATTCGCTCCTTATACCTCCCACTAGTGTGAGGGAGGTTTGTTCATTTCTTGATAATGAAGGTTTCTATCACAGGTTTATCAAGGATTTCTCTAAGATTGGATTATTTTACTTCAATGAAAAGTGTCGACAACCTTTGAGAAGCTGAAAGAGGTTTTAACATCAGCTCTTGTTATTCAATCACCGAACTAGGATCTACTATTTGAGATCATATGCAATGCCAGTGACTATGCTATGGGAGCCATGTTGAGCTAGCGTTTGGGCTAGTTTCCTAATCTCATTTACTATGCTTCCTGTAATTTGAATGACACACAACTTAACTACTCCACTATTGAGAAACATTTTTAGTTGTTATCTTTGTGTTGGAGAAATTTTCTTTTTCTTTTTTCTTTATGGGATCTAAGGTAATCATTTAGTCTGACCATGTAGCTCTTAGGTACTTGCTCACAAAAATTGATGCCAAGTCGTGCCTTATTCGATAGATACTTTTCTTACAAGAATTTGACTTAGAGATCCTATATAAGAGATATTCTAATAATTTAGTGGCAGATCATTTAAGTCTTATCTATGATGAAGATGTGCTTCAGTTGCATTAGTACTTTTCAGATGAGCAGTTGCTACAGGTAGGTACGGTTACTACTTAGTATGTAGATATTGTAAATTACTTAGCACTAAAGCTATATTTGAGGAGTTTATTTGTGCACAAAAGGCTAATATCAAAAGTAATGCGAAGTACTATATATGGGATGATTCATACCTATGGAAGCATTGCTCTGATCAAGTAGTTAAAAGGTGTGTACCCAAAACCAAATTTACTTCTATTCTTACCTGTTGTCAAACTTTAGCTTGTGGAGGACATGTTGGACCAAAGAGAACATCCTTTAAGGTACTTGCAAGTAGTTTTTATTGCCCATCATTATTTAAGGATGTATATCTCTTTTACAAATCTTGTGATCGTTGTTAGAGAACAAATAATTTGGGACCTAGAAATTAAATGCTATAGTCTCTCATTCTTGTAGTTGAGATTTTTAATGTTTGGGGCAATGATTTCATGGGACCATTTTTTTCATCTTTTGGTAATCTTTATATTATGCTTATTGTTGATTATCTTTTGAAATAGGTCAAAGCAAAAGCTACCAGAATTTACGACTTTAAGGTTGTAGATTTTATAAAGTGTAACATCTTTGTGAGGTTTGGAGCATTGAAGGCCATGATCAATGATAGAGGCACTCGATTTTGTAACAAGTCAATAGAAGCCCTCTTTCGAAAGTACAATATCACTCACAAGGTCTATACATCTTACCATTCACAAACTAGTGGATAAGTTGAGGTGTTTGATTAGGAAGTGAAATCAATCCTTGAAAAGGCTGTTAATACAAATAGAAAGGATTGGAGTCTACAGCCCGATGATGCACTTTGGGCTTATAGAACTGCCTACAATGCACCTACTGGTATGTCTTCTTATAGGCTGGTATATAGTAAGCCTTGTCATCTTTTGATTAAACTTGAATATAAATCATAGTGGGCTGTGAAATAATGTAACATGGAGTTAGACGTCTCCAGCCAACACAGGAAGCTTTAATTGCAAGAATTAGAGGAAATTCAAAACGATGCTTATGAGAGTTCATGAATCCATAAGCAAAAGACTAAGGCTTTTCATGGTAAGTAGATTTTGAGAAAAGACTTTAAAGTTAGGCAAAAACTTCTGCTATTCCATTCTTCTCATAAGTTGTTTCCAGGTAAGTTACGTTCTAGATGGGTTAGGCCTTTTGTTGTTACTAATGTTTTTCCTCATTGTGCAGTTGAGATTAGGAGCTTCAAGAAAAATAAAGAATTCAAGGTAAATGGTCATAGGTTGAAGCCTTAGTATGAGAACTTTCAAATGCTTAATGTAGAGGAGGTTCCACTCTATGAACCCGCATATATTGATGAGTGAAACATGAGAACCACGATAGGCTAAGGACAATAAACCAAGCAATTATTAGGAAGCAACCCAAAGGGTAAAGTGAATGCTCTTGACTATGGATATTTATTTAAAAAGAATTCAATTAAGATGATAAAATTAGTTTGACCTACTCTTTTCTTTGTTCAAGGTTTTGATGATAAGATTGAAGATTTTAGGCATGGATTTTGATTGATACACTCACTACAAGAGTTAAAAGAGAGATGGAATTGACTATTGATTTAAAGTTAGAACTTCGACATTGTTTGAAATTTTCTTTGAGCTATATAACTTATGCAATCCTTGAGGTTGGTTTCATTTATTTATTTTTAAGATTTTTGTTTTATTTCATCAAAATGAAAAAAAAGGTTTGTGGGTATCATTGTTGAAGCCCTCACGAGACTATAACTCATCTATTAGGGCTGCACAGGGGTTTAAAGGCTTGTTGCAAATATTTAAATGCAATTGTGATTTCCTACGAAAGTGGGCTATTATAAGTTTTCTTTTTTATTTTTTATTTTTTGTTTTATGTTTGCTTGAGGACCAACAAAGGTTAAGTGTGGGGGAATTTGATAAGTGCATATTTCTATATATTTTATTATTAATTTCTCCATCTTTTTCTTATTTTAATCTTAAATATTCTAATTATTATAATTAATTTTTTATTTTGTTATTTTAGCAAATTATAATTTATTATCTTAATTTTTATATTTCATTATTTTAAGCATATTCTTAGATTAAAGAGAAATTAAATCAGAATATTCAGAAAGAAATCTACTCAAAAGATTGAAGGGGAAAGAGATAAAGAAATTTGATTGAAATAAATCAAAGAATATTTGATTTAATTAATTATTATGCATGCATTCACTTGGAAAGTTTGGTATAAAGAGTACATTGTGATTAATGAAGGAAGTGAATATTTTGACAAGACATTAAAATGGCAATTACTGTGCATGCCAATAAAAAAAAAAGATTGGAAATCCTAATATACATTCACGTGAGAAACAATTGCCATATTAGCATGTGCATGGCATTAAAGTGGCGGCTAGTTTAATGGTAAATAAAGGAAAGCAGATTAATTGCTTAAAATTGGATTGAAAATTCTTGTTCGGCCAAACATTATAAAAAGCCAATCTTTTGCTTTTGAATGGGCAGCCAAGAAGACGAAAAACTGAGAGAAAAGAGAAGAGAAACAGGCGCAAGAATAAGAGAAAAAAGGGAGAAACCGGAAGGAATTCATCAGAGTCAACGGTATTTGGAATAATCTTCATTATTGATTTTATCAACTTGTTTATTCTTAATTCAATTGTGTTAGGCTAGTTTTTCTATTTGGTTGATGGCGACTACAAAACCCCAAACATGATATATAATTAATATTTAATTTATATTATTCAATTTATTTAATTGAGATTGTTTATGTTCTTCTATAGTTAATCTTTATAATTTTAATCATGACTTATTTGAGTGGCTAATTGGATAGGATTTTAATAAATTTTACTTCTAGGTTAAAGTACTTGATCCGTAATTGTCTCGTTATTTTAATCATTAGTAGCAAATTGGAATTAGTGATTTCAATTAGAGAATATAACCTCGGTTAAATAAACTGAGCTTGTGTGTTTATTGCTTAGATCAACCTCTACTTAATGCTTCCATTATCTTAAATTTAAAGAGCTTGTTTTAAATTATTTAATGGTTAGAGATTATGCAAAGAGCTTATTTTGCTTAACAACACATTAAGGAAGGATGGAGATTTAGAGAGTTTATTGTTGTCCATGGTTGATTGTTTCAATGAAAATTGGCGATAGAATTGGTATATATTATGTAAATGTTTGGTGGTGGCAAATGATCATTTAACCAAAGTTTTCATTATTATTATTTCTTTCTCCTTTAATTAGAGTTTCTATCAAATTATTTTTTTTGCAATTCTAGTTTCTTTATTTCTTGTCATTTAGTTAAAATTTCATAAAAACCTTTTATTTCTAGTTGGTATTTTATTTAGTCAGATTAATTTATATTTTTCTAGTAATATTATTATTATTATTATTATAAGTCTTTATTTTAGAATTGATAATAAATAAAAATAGCGTAGTCTTCGTGAGATCGATCCTTATTCTATATTAATTATTTATATTAGTAGAAAGGTTTTAAATTTAGTATACCCAAACGACATTACCGATGATTTCTTTCTATCTTCAACTGTGATGTGATTTTGTAAAACGCAGTGTTGTAATCATGGTCTTACGAATGAACATAAATTATCACCGGCTTAATGTTTACTCTTATGAATATAAAATATACATTTATTATAAGAAATTTTTTTGTAAACAAATATATTTATAGCAATCTATATGAAAAGCAAATATGCATTCACGGTTAAAACTTTTTAAAACTTTTTTTATTAATATTTTCATTTAATATCATTTTATTTTATGTATAATAATAAAAATTAGAATAAAAAAAGAAGAACAAGAATTTTTCTTATTTTAGTATTTAACACTTATTAGTTTTAATTTCAATTTATTTGTGTTTTATAATTTATGTAAGGGTATTTAGAAATAACGGCCATACTACAAAATTGTTATATTTAGAAGTATTTGCTTATTAAAACAATAGGGAAATAAGTAGTAGCTATTAATTTCAATAGAAAAACTAGTAATCTCTCGCAGCATTATTATTAATTACTGAAAATCAAACAGATACACAGTAAAGCTTCAATAAATTAATAGCACTAGGACAATGAAAAATTTATTAATTTAGTGAATATTAATATATCGATAAATTAATAAATTATTAATTCATAAAAAAGTTTCTTATTTTAAAAAATATGATCATGTTTATAATACTAATTTACCTTGATTAATATTTTTTTTTATGTTTATTTGAATAGTAGTTACTTATCTTTGCTAGTAGTTAGATCACTGTAGAGCTTTAATTTTTGTATATTAAGATGACATATAAAGCCTATCGTGCACTTGTTATAAAAAGATAATGCAGATTATAATTTTCCATTACAAAAAGAATTAGATTTGAGTTCTGATTTCAAATCAATTTCAAGAAGTAGCAAACAACGTTAAGAATATATTTTATGAAAGCCACAAGACATATCATCAGATTTAGTTTTAAATTAGATAATTATTAATAAATATATTAAGTGAATCCTTTAATATATAAAATAAATATAATAAATATTTTAATTAGATAATTAGACATATTATATGATGTTTTAGAAAAAAAAACTATCTTATAAATTTATCAAATTATTAAGTTACCACGTTGGCCCCAAATAAGAACCAACAAAATTTTTTCGAGATTATTGATAAGTGCTTAATTTCACATCAGTTTTTGTTAATTTCTTTGCAATTATTTGATATTTTCATGAATTTCATGAATCTTTATTAGTCTTTTATGTTTTGTTTTAAGCCAAAGAAACAAAAAGGAGTAGAAAGCTATAAATTATTGTCAAGAATAGCCAAAATGCAACGTTATGCATTTTGATTGCTTCTTGGATGAATCTTTGAGCTTTATTCACTTTATTGGGTTATATTAAATCTGTACTAAAGTTGAGGATCAGATTTGGGCTATAAAGATTGATTCTTGAAGGAATGGTCAGATTTCAAAATTGACCCTACAATAGAAACTGATTTTGGAGTTATTTTGCCGCATGTACGTACTTTCTTGTGTCAATTTCCTATTCCTGCAAGGAAAAGAGGTAAAAAATGAGATCAAGATAATTGAACTTGTAGTTATGTTATACCATGTTCAATTGTAAGAAAGGAGGAAGGAGGAGAGGAGGGAAGAAAATGATGGGGATTTTAATTTCTATTGTTCAGTTTGGTATAGATTTAATGGAGGAAAGGAATTTAATAATTTTTTATTTAGATATCTTTTATCTTAAATTTTAATATTTATTATTAAATTAATAAAAAACTACAAATATGTTTAGGTGATTGTTAAGTTACATCAACCACTAATTTAATATCCATATGTAATTTAACATCCATATGTTTAACTATTTAAATACTAGCCTCAAGGATAATGTTTGGTGATTAATGTCTTAGCTACATTTATAGTGCTTTTATTAAAAGTGCTCTTGCCTATCATTAACAAAAGTGCTTTGACTAATTATTATTCAAATGTTTTTATTAAAAGTACTTTTTTTCTTTTTCTTTTTAAATAAAAACTATTAATATTATTTTAAATATAACCCATAATATTACTACAAAAGTATTAAATTTCAAATGCTCACATGAATTAATGAAAACAAAGCCCATAATATTACTAAAAGAACATAGCCTATAATATTACACCAAATACATTTCAAGTACTCAAATTTCAAGTGCTCAAACATAACCAAAAGAAAAAAATTAGTCAAATTTTAAGTGCTCAAATATTACAGAAAAAATATTAATAAACCATAACATCTAAGCATGAGTTAGATTTCACCATTAAGGAAAATTCTAACCCATGTTTCTCTATCCTCATCACAAAGGCTATGAAAAACATTGAGCATCGTACTATCACGAGCAATTTGAGTAGTGGCTCTAAGTCGTTCTATCATTGTAAAACTACTAATTTTTTTCAACTCGTCACTCAATTCTACTTGTTTGTCATTAATCTCTTTTCCCATAGCTCGACTCACGACATTAGAAGAATCTTTCATTTGTGCAACAATAAGAGTTATCAGCTCTTTAATTTCTTCAAGCTCTTCCAAATCTTCATTTCTTCTCTTTATGCTTGATGAGCTACTTGAAGGTTTTGGACGCTTCCATTAAGTGAGAAGACACACTATCATCAACATCATCTCTCACATCCTCAACATTCAAAATCTCTCCTTGAGCTTTATTGTTCAATTGCCTCCATAACATCTGCAGGAGCTTCAACATTTTTTCCAGTTACATGGTCTTTACCATAAACCATACATAAGTCCTTATAGTATGAGAATGCTTTATTCTTGAAGTTTGTTGCTCTTTGTGACTCTGTAACAATAGAGAAAATAGTAGAAAAGAACAATAATAAACATTAGAACCAACAAGTATAACGGTAGCAACTAGTGAGTAAATTGTAATAATAGCAGCAACCAGTGAGTAAAACAATAGTAAGCAAGCTTAATTGTATTCAATTAAGTAAAAACAACAAGAACAACAATTACATCAAGTAAAATAATAAAAGTAGCAGTAACTAGCAAGTATAATAGCAGTAATAGCAAAAACAATAAGTAAAAAAAAAATAAGTAAAACAACAAAAACAATAGCAATAAACAATAAAGATAATAAGTAAAATAGTAGTAACTAATGAGTAAAACAGTAAAAATAGTAGTAAAAATCAACAATAAAAGATAACAAGTAAAATAATAGCAAACAATAGTTATAAACAGTAAAAACAACAAGAATAGCAAGTAAAACAATAAAAATAAATAGCAAGTAAAATAGCAGTCGCTTTCGAAGTTTAAAGTTATACATGCATGCATATGTCTGACTAACCCTTACAAACAGGACATGTACATTTTTCAGCAAATGGTTTGTTTCACCTAACAAAGTTTTTTTGATCATTAAAAAAAAATCTATAACACAGCTCATGATTCCATTAACAAATGATTCTATAACCGTGAGGACCATCACATATACAAAAGCAAAAGCACAATCGATTTCACCGTAACCCGTACAAAATCCAATGCTATCAATCAAAATTTCATAGTCACAATCAAGTCAAAAAATTAATGTTAAATATTATATACACAAATCCTTGAAAATTGAATCATCATGGAACAAAAAGCTTATAGCACATCGATTTCGAAATCATCGTAACCCATACAAAATCCAATGCTATTAATCAAAATTTCATAAATACAATCAAGCCAAAAAGTCAATGTTAAATATTATTTATACATGACCTTGAAAATTGAATCATCAATGAGAGAGTTTACTGTTGATGCGGTTTTTCTGCGTGCCCTCAAATAGCTTCGAAAACTCCAGCTCGCGGTATGCTCGAGCTCGAGCAGAACTGCTTTCCGATTTCAGTTCTCCTTTATTCATTGGAACGACAATCTCCTCGGACCTGTACTCACGAAAACAAGGTCAGGGGTCGCCGGGTGTTGTTTTGGCAAAAACCCTCTAACGCTCAAGTCAATGATCGGGTTATTCTTTTTGTATCCCTCTTTTGTTAAAGAGACCGGAAGAGTAAAGGGGTGTTTTGGTCTTTTTTGGTCCGAATAACTTGTGAGAAATCCTTCGGAAAAATAAGTTGGAGAAGAAGAAGAAGAACTTCCAAAATTTTGAAACCTCTGCAACTTACCCTTCGGTTTTCCTTTATCCTTCCGTTTTTCCCACAGACGGCACCAAGATGTTGATGCGATTTTTTTGCGTGCCCTCAAATAGCGTCGAAAACTCCTGCTCGCGGTATGCTCGAGCTCGAGCAGAACTGCTTTCCGATTTCAGTTCTCCTTTATTCACCGGAACGACAATCTCCTCGGACCTATACTCACGAAAACAAGGTCAGAGGTCGTCGGGTGTTGTTCCGGCGAAAACCCTTCGACGCTCAAGTCAGTGATCGGGTTATTTTTTTTGTATCCCTCTTTTGTTAGAGAGACCGGAAGAGTAAAGGGGTGTTTTGGTCTTTTTTCGGTCTGAATAACTTGTGAGAAATCCTTCGGAAAAATAAGTTGGAGAAGAAAAAGAAGAACTTCCAAAATTCCGGAACCTCTGCAACTTACCCTTCGGTTTTCCTTTATCCTTCCGTTTTTCCCGCCCCTTTTTTCTTCGAGATCAATCCTTCCCGCGTTAATGGTGTTTGGGCTCCTCTGACAGCCGGGATTACTGTGGCATTTCCTGGGAATGCGGGACTGTCTGGTGGGCATGGAATGATGACACTGTGGGGGCGTTTGCCGGCCATCGATAACAGTGACGACACCATATCGCGTGGGGTATTGGCCAAGTCTCGATCATCACGTTGAGTCGTTGGCAAGAAGGGTCGAACTATTTTGAACTAGCTGTATTCGAATCTCGCATCCTCTCAACGTCATTGCTGGTGGGGTTGGGCCATACCCGGGGGTTTGAAGACCTCGAGCAAACGGATGAGCTCAGGCTGCTACCAGCCTTGAGGCTCCTCGACCTTGACCAGCTTTGACGGGGCTGCGAAGGTCTCGAGCAGACGAATGAGCTCGGGCTCGACCAGTCTTGGACTCCTCGACCTTGACTAGCTTTGAAGCCTAGTAAGGCTGTCTTTGTGCCAGCGGTCCGGTCTTCTACTCGAGCTGGATTGGCCTCGAGGAGACCTGCTCGATATTACCCAAACACTTACCTTGCAAATTGAAAGATAGGCTGAGAGATTGAAGTTGCGACTAGGATTGAGAGATCAAAGCTACGACTGCAACTAGGAGATTGAAACTGGAAATGAGAGATCAAAAGCTGAGATTAAGACTGTAAGCAAGATGATGAGATGCAGCTGAAGTTGTGAATGATCTCTTACGCACAAAAGTTGCACCAGTGCATTTTATTGCTAGTGAAAGTCATCAGAAGTTAAGAAAATCCACCAATCTTAAGTGAGCTATTTGATCTATATTTGAAGTAAGAGAATTAGGGCTTTTTTTCCATTTAGAGTTGTTTAGTGTTAAAATTAGAAAATCAAAATTGAATGTGGGTATAATAGGAAATCATGTCTTTTAATTGGTGTGGATCCATATTTCCCTACTCTTTAAAAAGAAATCAAACTCTAAAATAACAAAAATTGGGTGCAGAACAGAATTTAATTTCGTGTTCTCTCTCACCAACGGAACAAAGGAAATTATAAAGGAAAGGGAAAATCTCTTCTTTCCTCCCTTAATTTCCTGGAACCGAACATAGTCTTAGGGTTGTCGTTTTCAAAATTATGTGAATGATGATTTTGATAATTAACCTAAACTCCAATGTTTAGTGGTGGAAAATGATTCCTTAACCACATTTTGCATCATAATTCATTCTCTTCAAAGCTGTTTTCTACAATTTCAAAATTTCTTCTTTAAATTCTTTAATTTAGTTTACATATCAAATCAACTCCAAATCTCCAAAATTTTCTATGCATGCTTGTCAGTGTATCCTTAGTAGATATGGAAAGTTTAAGTTAATTTCGTTAAATCCAAATAAGGTTTTTAATCCAATCTTTGTTTCTACTTTCTTTATTAAGAACTTGTTAATTGGGAACACTCTTATAAAGGAATGACCTTTACTTCCCTCTATACTTAATAACGAGAATATTGCAATAAATAAAAAATAACAATTAAATTAAGGTTACAAAGTGAAACTATTCTGTCTAAATAAAGAAACAAATTTAATTAAATGAAAAAGCTAGGCGGATAAGCTTTAAGCGAAGAACAGAGCGTCAACCCTGCCTTAAGAGTAAGAAAGTGGGTAAGATTGACGATGAAGATGTTGATGGACTATTGAATTAATGAGTCCAAAAGATGCGATGAAAACTAATTAAATGTATTAATAATTGAAAGCCTAGAAATTGCTAGATCTATGTGTCTCTACTGTAGCACTTCCATTTTCCCTGGTTGATGTGTTTGAATCTCCATCAAATCCTCTTACCTATAATGTTTTGTTTTCGTTTTTGGCTAATATATTATCTTTATTGTTTCTTCCATTTTTTCTTCTTTTTTCGTTGTTGTTAGATCTACATCTACTGCAGAAGTAACAACAATTTCAATTGATTCAGATGATTCTCCATTGATTTTAGCTGGTACTAGTTGAGTTATCTTCTTCATCTCCTTTCCTTTACCCCACAAAACTGCATAGATCCCACACACGATCAATGTTGCTCCTAGTATGCTGAAACAATTTTCAAAAGATTGTCAAAATTAGAGATACATAAAATTTAAATAAAAATAAATGCCCTTTTAGTTCTTATAATTTAAGTTCATCATTCATTTAATTTTTATTTTTTAAAATTTTTTTAAAGGTAAATGTTGTTTTAATGTCCCGTACATCCATTTGAGCCGAATATCCAATTAGTACTTATATTTGTAAAAATTATTACTTTCGTAACTATTGGGTAGTTATTGAATCTAACCAATCAATAACTATTCTAATAGTTATTAGTGGTGATTATGTAAATTTTAATGGAAACAGAAATGCAAAAATGATCTTTCGAAATTTTTAAAAATAAAAAGACTAATTGAATAATTAACTAAAATTATAGAAATTAGATGAACATTTACCAATTGTTATTGAATACTAGCTAACAAATGCAGCCACAATAATAATTATAATTAAAATAATAAGTGATACCTCCCCAAGTGAAGCTTCTCATCCAAAATTAGAGAGCCAAGTAAGGCTACGACCACAAGCATTAAGGGGTTAAAGACGGATGCAAATAGAGGGCCCCTCATGCGCACACACCATGATATTAGTGTCACCATCAAACCGGAAGCCACGATCCCCTGCGATAGATATATAGTAGTAAGGTTAAAATTTTGATTAACAGTCAAAGTTTATATATATGATTTTATCATAATCAATGATCATCATCAATTCATGATCATATAGAATATACATACTGAGTACGCTACTGTAAGAAGTCTAATATTCCAGGCCAGTTTCCATTGACTCCAATCTTTCTCCATGCAAAGAGCAAAAATAACAGCTTGAATTGCTCCCATCACACACATCAAAGCTGTGCTCGAGTATTGACATAGATATTCCTCACTCATCTTAGCCTACGTGCATATTACGGCAATTTATAACAAAATAGCTTAATTTAATTTATAACAAAATAGTTTAATTTAACTACCATTAATTATATTAGAAGTCATGCAAAATTTAATTTATTAATTACCTGAATGACCAACCAAATAGCGTAGCAGAAGCAACTACCTAGAGCAAATAAAGCACCCAAGAAACGTTTACCAGGGTCAGCATGCAATGATGCCAAGTGCCCCTTAGAGTGAATGAGGTTAATATTTGTTGACCAAATATTAATCTCTACTCCTTTGTAGAACGTGAGTAGCATTGCCCCACCTATTCCAATTAATGACCCCAACACTTTTGCCTTCCCTGCCCGTGTTCTGATTCCCAGCTTCTCTAATCTGCAATCAATCAATTATAAAGATCTTGCATGTATTTGAACAATGCTAAAGTTAACAGACCGTAGGTAGAAACAAAACAAAATCGGTGTCAACTTACCCTATGTTTTATTTGAGTGAGTAAATTGACCAACACCGATTTTACTTTGCTTCTAAGTGTTGTCTTTATATCATTTCCTATGCATTTATAATGATCAAAGTCTTTGCGGTAATCAAAATCACATGGCCATTAATTAACAGTTTGTTAAAATTAACTGCACCCAATAGATATCGACAAAACAAAGGTAATAGCTGGAATGAGATTAGCCATGGCTGAAGCAAATGTTGCAGATGTCAAGACCAAGCTGTCCGCGTACAAATTTTGAGATAGTGATCCCCTGCAAAATGACATAACCAATATGTAAAAGCTAGATTAAATCATTTAAGAAAAAAAAACTGAAGAATAATAAATTAGCTGTAAAAATAACTCTTATATTTGACAAAATTTATTTACTAAATTAATGTAGTGTACTGTAAGATTATTTGGGATTCATTATCTCGTTTAAGATACTTCGAGTTGGTAAGTAAAGGAAGAGTTTGCATGCTTTGTGGATTCCAAAAGAAACACAAGTGACAAGTGTCACTTATTAAAGCTGTTAAACAGCAGGTTAGCAGACAGCAGCTACATGGCCATGCATAGGAGAGATTTTGCGTGATACAGCTGACAACTGTGTTTGTCTACCGCCAACTGTACGCGTCACTTTACTTTTAATATCTTCATTGAATTACCGAAAATAACTTTAGAAATAGAATCATTTCTAGATTTGAGCTCTCTCTCTTCACTTTTTAAGACGTATCACCACCCAAATAAATTTTTGCTCGACAGGAGTTTCGATGGCTAAGGACATTTTAATTTCTAATCAGAAATAACCTAATAGTACGTAATTATATATTTGCATCAACTTACCCAAATAATCCACAAAGAAAAGCTTGAAAGAGTATCTTCAAATTCAGTTTTGGTCTGCTCTTCCTGCAAAAATATTTTCATAACAAATAATTAATACTGTTAAGAGTATCCAAATAGTCAAATTAAGTCTTTTACATTTTTCCAGTCTTTTTTAATGGGTAATATGTTCTACAATGGTAGTCTAGCATGTTCCTTCTGGCTATTTCATTGTTAATTATCGCTTTCGTTTGAGCTTTTATGATTCTTGAAGGTTCTAAACAGAAATAGAAGTGAAACTGAAGAACCTTCTGAAGCCACTGGAAAAAACCAATAAGAAGTTAAATAAAAAAGATACAACGATTATTAAGTAAAAATTATATGAATGAAGTTTTTGTTAATGTAAGGGTGGCACAGCTGAGTCGACTTTTTAGTCCCTATATATATATTTATTAATTCGAACTTAAGTGTCACAAGTGACCATTTTAATTAAACTGTTTGAAGGCTCCTACATTTCTATTTTTAAAATTTGAACTCAAGTGACCACATTTAAATAAAATTTTTTGGAACTGGAGACTAATTAGATGAAAGTAAATACCAAACTTAAATTAATTAATAGGATGACGTTACCTTTCCAGAATAAGTGCAGCAGGAACCATAAAAGCAGTGGCAAAAGTGAATCTATAGGCAACAATAACTCGCAAGCTCATTCCATCATTAGCGGCTAGTTTGTAAAAGACATTCACCCCGGCAAATGCCACTTGAACCACCACCATCATCAACGCTGGCTTTAACCCATGTCCTAAATTACATATTTGCCCCAACTTCGTCATCGTCGTGGCCTCAAAAAATGTATGATTATTTAAGAGCAATCAATAGCACGGGCAAGCAATAAAATTTTTTTTCCTTTCTATTTCTTCTTCTTGTTTGAAATTGAAAGAAGAAACGAAGCAAATGAAAGCAACAAATTAAAATTAATTTGTGAGAGATGGCTTGCTATCTTTGCTCTGCTCGTTTTATACTTTTTATAGGCCTGTTTTTTTTTTTTCAACTCGTAAGCGCATACGTAGCCTCCACGTTTGTTGCTCATGCATAAATAATTCTGTTAAATAAACATTAATGAGGCTGGCTCCTCTTTAATGTACTTTATGGCTCTGACTCGCAAAAATCAATTGAAAGGCTGTCTAATACCTGATGACACGATTGGAGAAACTTGCACACGTGTGAGTGGCTTTGTGGATGTGACATGTGGGATCACGGATGGTGGCAGTTGCCATGGTTTGCATTGCCCACGTTGAAAAGGAAAAGAAACTTTAATTTTGGAAGGCAATTGGTTTCGTATTTGTATTTGTATTTGATTGCGGCTTCTTTTGTCCACTAATTTAAGTCAAAATTAATTCTCAGCTGATTATGCATTTTCCATGAGTGAAATCATTTGCTCCGGCGGCCTTTCCCCACTAGTGTGCTTCGCGATTCATTTGGTTGATTACTTAGTATCAATTTGGTATTGCTTTAAAGTGGTAACTTCTCGGAAGTTATTTATCTGATTTTAGGTGTTGCCAATACATACGTACGTACATACATACATATATATATGTATATATATATATTCAAGATAAATTCTTATACGCCTACATTTGCTGCCTAGGAGTTTTTTTGAGTGACTTTTAATTAATTTTATTTAATTTGTTATTCGTGTTTAAATCATAAAGAAAATAATAGCTAAAAATTTAATTAAGACTTTGTTTATTTGAGTTAGGCTACAGTGGACTTGTTTCATCATGGAGCACCCTTTAATAATCATACTATTAAAAAAATAGACTTTAGTGACATGAAATTAGTGTCAATAATTACTTTTATTGACACTTGTTATTGTATCAATAAGGCTCAAACCAGAACACACTGATACTAATTTTTAGTGCAAGTGATTTTTATATCAGTAATTTATATCACTATAGTATTATCAAAATAATGACATGATGATGTTATACTATTTACATATCCAGTGATTTATGTGACTATAATATCAGGAGTACACTAACTCAATAATATAAAAAATTATTGATGTCCTTTTAAATATTTAGTGTCAGTACTTAGTTATGTTATATTTTGATTAATCGTATATTTTACAATTAAAAGAAAACACAAAATATATTAAATATATCAAATCTCACAATACAATTCACATAATAAACATCCCAAATACACCACTATTTGGAAAAGAAAAACAAAAGTACTAAATTAAGTTTCAACAAACATTAACTAACAAAATTAAGCACAAGAATGTCATTGAATATCCATACGTGGCTTCATGTTTTTCTCACCTACAAGTATATAATATCAATCAGTTCACCACAAAAAACAAGTCTTGGATATGGAAGCAAAAATAATCATAAATTACTCATATATTATCTCGCAATTGTAGACTGTAATTAACTTGACATCATATGTATCGCATTGATCACGAAGTCACAAGAGCTCTTTCATGGTATACTCATCAATTCCCTTTAACTTTAATTTCAAAACAACAAGTTATTCACAAAAAATCAAATTGTAAACTACTTAATTATCATTCCTATAAATATATCTGTGTGATAACAATTCAAAACACTTTATGCACTTCAAATCAACTCCAAAATTTTTACTTTTTTATCCAAAATTATACAACAAACACTGAATATCTTGAAAACAATGCTAATAAATGAGTGTTGCTCTACATTATTATAGACAATCTATCATAAGTTATCCAAGTTTTATCCATTTTAATTATTTTTACTTGTTCATATGTTATATAGTATCAGTTTAAGTTAAATTGCATGATTAGCTTTAAATGTTTAAAGTTATTATGATTATAGCTTCAATAATAAATTGATAATTTTGGAAAATCACTTATAGCCCTATAAATCAATGAAGCCATAAGAATCAATGAATTAATATAAAGGGCAATTATTTTTCCAGTACACTTATATTAATTTGAAAACATTAATAATATCATATTTTTGTTTGTGAAAATTACATGGCAGGCTTATCTAATGAAAAACTTATAAATTAACAATAACATATGTATTAATTAATTTGAAAATATTCTACTACAGGTAATCCTGATGGACTAGGATCATCTCCTAGTTTTTTTTCCTTCTAACCATTTTTATGATACGAACCCCGCCAAGAACTGCGAGACCCTAATCAAATTAGGCTCCAAGATCGTTTCTAATTTCAGGAATTGAATGGAACCGCGACCAGTTGCTTAATGATGCAAGAACCTTGGTATGTGAGGAACAATCAGCTATGGATGGTCTGATTGATAAGTCAGGGTTAAACGTCAAGGAAAATCCGATAAGTTCAAAGAGTTCGCTTAAGAACTAAAGAGAATTATACTCTCAACTAAATTGAATGAAAAACTTCTTCTCTTTCTCTTATTGAATGCGAATATATATATAGATTACAAGAAATCCTAATTGGAAATAAATCCTAATCCAATTGAAATAAGAAAAGAACCCTAAATAAATCAGAATTTAATCTAATAAAAAAGGAAAGAATCCTTAATAAATCAATATCTTAATCTAATAACATGTGAAGTGCTTTTATGTAGATGGGTAGTGGTTCCATCGAATTAGGATGATCCAGTATGAGTGTAGGCTGTGTCTTGCATGATATATGTGGAAGCTTAGACTTCGATTTTCTATGCTGCCTTCTGCGTAGAAGTTGATCATCATTAGAATCAGATTCATCCCGACAGAGACAATGTGGGTCACACATATTACTGCCTGATGTGTCCTAAAGGAAATGGCCATCTATTTTAGTAGGATAGACTAGCGTTCCTTCAGAAGTGAAACTGTGGATTGGCAGATCTTCTTAAATGGTAGAAACAGATTGAATCATTGCACTATAAGAAAATGAGACTTGAGGAGTCTGTGATGATGGTTCTGGGAAATGCATACTAACAGTACCATCAGTTTATTTATGGAAAATTGCATCTGATGTTTGGATAGGTTGCGAGTTTTGATGATAAAGCTCATAATTTGTGAGCCATTATAGAGGCATGAGCTTTATGAGTTCTGCTTTGGTGATCTGTTTGGGAATTTGGACAATAGTTGGTGAAGTCTCTGTATCAGCTAAGATCATGACTGTATCAGAGGAATAATTGGGATTTGGAAGGTACATAACATGATTTTAAAGACGATACACCAACTGATGGTGTAACGTGTGATATGAACCCCGCTAATAACTGACGAGACTCTAATCAAATTAGGCTCCAAGATCATTTTTAATTTTAGGAATTAAATGGAACCGTGACCTATCGCTTAATGAAGCAAGAACCATGGTATGTGAGGATGCCACAATCAACTATGGATGGTCTGATTGATAAGTCAAGGGTTGAACGCCACGAAAAATTCAATAGGTTCAAAGAGCTCATTTAAGAACGAAAGAGAATTATATCTTGTGAGATTCCTTCAATAGGCTTCCATGAATTAGATTGATCCAAAGTTGCTTGAATCAACACATTAAGTGTCTCTTTGAATTTCTTTGCATGATCTCTTGTGACGGGTCCGACGGGAACGTGCATAGGATCTGAATATGCCTTATTCCACATGTTTGTGCCATCCTTATGCATAATCTAATCACTGAGTTCAAAGACTAGCTTGTGTAACCCTTTGTTGGCTTATTTAGCATATTGTTCAGTTCTTCGTTCGATGTTGAGCTTCGCCATTTCATGTATCTACTTAACAATTTCAGCTTTTTTCTTTCCATCTTGCTTGTAACGAATGATGTATCGAAATGTCTCTATGAATTCCACCCAACGAGCATGCCTTTTTTTTAGATTGTGTTGGCCTTTAAGCTGTTTTAAAGATTCATGGCCAGTGTGAATTACAAACTCCTTAGGCCATAGGTAGTTCTGCCATGTTTGCAATGTTCAAACTAACGCATATAGCTCCTTATCGTAAGTAGGATAGTTTAAAACTGCTCCACTTAATTTCTCACTGAAATAAGCAATTGGTCGTCCCTTTTGCATAAGAATGGCTCCTATACCAATACCTGAAGCATCACATTCAATTTCAAATGTTTTGTTAAAGTTAGGCAAGGATAATAAAGGGGCTTTGGTTAGCTTTTCTTTGATCATTTGGAATGCCTTCTCTTGTTCTTATCACCATTTGAATCCAATGTTTTCCTTGATTAATTCAGTAAGTGGTACAGCCAATGTACTAAAGTCTTTCACAAACCGCCGTTAGAAGCTAGCAAGTCCGTAGAAGCTTCTCATGTTACTTACCCTTGTAGGACTCGGCCATTCTTAGATTGCACGTACCTTATCTTCATCAACTTGTATACCCTGCGCACTTACAAAAAATCCTAGAAACATAAGTTTATTGGTGTAAAAGGTATATTTCTTCAAATTAGCAAATAACTTTTCTTTTCTAAGTACATTTAAAACAGATTTCAAATGTGTTGTATGATCATCCAAGTTTGTGCTATATATGAGAATATTATCAAAATAAAAAACAACAAATTTTCTAATAAAAGCCCACAAGACATGATTCATAAGTCTCATAAAAGTACTCGGAGCATTAGTCAAAACAAAAGGCATAACTAACAATTCATGCAAACCATATTTTGTTTTAAAGGCAGTTTTCCACTCATCTCATTTTTTTCATTCTAATTTGATGATATCTACTTTTTAAATTAATTTTAGAAAATAAACAAGAACCATGCAATTTATCAAGCATATCATCTAGCTTAGTAATGGGATGTCGATACTTTACCGTTATGTTATTGATGGCTCGGCAGTCAACGCACATCCTCCATGTCCTATTTTCGTAGGAACTAGCAAAATTAGAACTACACATGGACTCATGCTTTCTCTCACTTTTTCCATCAACTCATTAACTTGCCTTTGAAGCTCCTTTGTTTCTTCCGGGTTACTCCTATAGGCTGGTTGGCTTGGAATGGTTGCACTAGGCACAAAATCAATTTGATTCCCGATCCCTCCGATTGGAGGTAATCTATGTGGTGTTTCCTTGGGAAAGACATCCTCATAATACTGCAAAAGAGAAACAATAGAACTAGGCAAGATAAGGTTAAGCTCGTTAGTGTTCAGAAATACCTCTTTATACAGAAGTACAATCATTGGCTGATTTGAAAACAATGTTCTTTTTATCTCACTTGCTCTTACATAAAAATTATTTTGTTTTCTCTCTAATTTTCTCTCAATCGCCTCAATTTTCTTTTTTTTTCTCTGTCTCTTTTTGCTTAGTATCTCTCTGATTTTCTCTCTTTTTCTTTCTTTTTCTTTCGCTCGCTCTCTCTTTGTAAGCTTACTTGGTCTTTATAAACCTATTTCGACGTTAATGGAGCAAGAGTGATCTTGCGTTGATTAAACTCAAACGAGTACTTGTTGGTAAAACAATCATACTTCACACGTCTGTCGAATTGCTATGGACGCCCAAGTAATAAGTGTCTAGCTTGCATTGGTACTACATCATATAGTACTTTATGATCATATTTACCGATCTTAAAAGACACTAGTACTTATTTGTTCACTTTCACCTCGCCATTGTCATTCAACCACTGCAGTTTGTATGGCTGTGGATGCTTAAGTGTTGGAAGCCCTAACTTCTCCACCATGATAGTACTAGTAACATTGGTATAACTCCCCCCATCGATAAACAACAATAATAATACTACATTCTCTCAACTGCCTCAATTTTCTTTTCTTTTTCTCTCTCATTTTGCTCGGTATCTCTCTGATTTTCACTCTCTTTTTCTTTATTTTTCTTTCGGTTGCTCTCCCTTTGTAAGCTTACTTGTTGTTTATAAACCTGTTTCGGTAAAACAATCATGCTTCACATGTCTGTCGAATTACCAAGGACGCCCAAGTAATAAGTGTCCAGCTTGCATTAGTACCACATCACATAGCACATCACATAGTACTTTATCTTTATATTTACTGATCTTAAAAGACACTAGTACTTGTTTGTTCACTTTCACCTTGCCACCGTCATTCAACCACTAGCTGTTTGTAGGGCTCTAGATGCTTAAGTGTTGGAAGCCCTAACTTCTCCACCATGATAGTACTAGCAACATTGGTACAACTTGCCCCATCAAGAATCATACTACATACTTTTTTCCTAAATATAGCACCTAGTACGATAGATGTTTTCCTATTGCACTGCTTCATGTTCTTTTACTTGCACACTCAAAGGTCTCCTAGCTACTAAAGTTAATTCATCAGGGACTGCATACTCTTCATCTTCAACATCCTCTAATGGTGACATCTCATTATCTTCTGCCTCATCATCGGTTAAAATCTCACCATTATCTTGTAACATCATAACTTTCTTATTCACACATTCAATGGCTATGTGTCCTCTGCCATGACATTTAAAACACTGAATATCACGATTCCTAATAGTGGGTGTCACAATGTTACCTTGTGAATTAGGCTAGGAGGGCTCGGATCTTAGTTTAGGTGCAGTAGATGTTTGTGGCCTCTCGTCTCGTTTTACATAGCTCGGCGGCTTCTATGGAGTGGAACTCAAGCTTGGGGTTGCATGGGTGTTACCGTTCCTCTTGATTTGTTGCTCAATCTTGATGCCCTTGTGGACCATCTCCTCAATCTCCACATAATGTTGTAACTCAACAATATTTGCAATCTCCCGGCTAAGGCCATTCAAGAATCATTCTATAGTAACCTCTCTATCTTCCTCCACATTTGCTCTAATCATGGCAACTTTCATTTCTTTATAGCAATCCTACACACTTTGGCTACCCTAGGTAAGACTTTGCAGTTTTTGGTACAAGATTCAGTAGTAGTGGCTAGGTACTAATTGCCTTCTTATCAATGTCTTCATTTTATTCCATGTTTCAACAGGACGTTCTCCATTCCATCTTCTAATTATAACAAATTGATCCCACCAAGTAATAACATAATCAAAAAACTTAATTACGGCCAATTTTACTTTTTTGTTTGTCTCAGAATAATTGTAGCAGTCAAATACAAACTCCATATTCTTCTCCTATTCAAGGTATGCTTCAGGATTAGATTTTCCTTGAAAAGTTGGAATTTTTATCTTTATGCCACTTACACCATCATCTCGATACCTAGCTCTTCTATGATTACGTACTGAATCCTCCCTTTCACCATACTTATCCCTATAATAATCATCAACCTCTTCTCTAGCTAGAACTCTCTCCCTTTTCTGTGCTTGGGGAATGCGTTGTGGTTGTCGTGCATGTGCGTTCTCTACTTAATCCAAATGCTCATGTATGTGCTCTAATTCAGCCCTCATTAGTTGTCTCATCTCACCCATCAACGCTTGAACTTGAAAGTTCTGAATAGTTGGTTGTTGATCCTCTGCATTTGTGCTTCATTCTTCGTCGCGAGACATAGTTGAAATCTGTAAAAATAGATTAGAAATAATGTAGAAAGGACTTCCCTTCACTACCTTATATGTTTCACTCAAGAGAACGGTTCACTCAATTCCACTCGTGTTTCACTCAAATTTATTGGCTTTTACCCTCCAATATGCTTACACTCTCATGCCTTTTCCCACTCGTAATAATTCTCTCTTAGTTCTTATAAAACTAATCAAACCAATATCAAGATTTTAACAGCAATTCATAAAGATTATATCAAAGAGATTTTGGTTTGAAGGGCAAGAACACAACGAACACGTATGATTAGGTTTTGGAAGCATAAAGTAATAATATTTTTTGAAAAAAATTTTCACAAAATGAAGAATTAGACTTGGATTCTATAAGACACCAATAATGGAAATTGAAAGATTTTTTTTCACTATATATATATGTGTGTGTGTGTGTGTGTGTGTGTGTGTGTATATATATGTATATATATATATATATATATATATATATATATATATATATATATATTGCTTTTTTTAAACACCGAATAATTGAAAATTGAAGGAATTTAAAGTAAGGAATTGGTAAAATTTTACGGATTGAAAGAAATAAATCACAAGGATGCAGCACTTTTCACGATTTTTTTTCTTTTTTGAATTGAAATAAACAAGACACGAAATCTAAATAAGGATACCTGATTAGAACCTTTGCTCTGATACTAACTGATACGAACCCCGCCAAGAATTGACGAGACCCTAATCAAATCAGGCTCCAAGGTCGTTTTTAATTTCAGGAATTGAATGGAACCGAAACCCTGATCATACTTGTTTGTTGTGTTTTCGCCTTTAAAACTCGAATCTCTTTCATATAATTTTTGTGAATTACTGCTGGAGTCTTTTATTGGTTTGATTAGTTTTAAAAGAACTAAGAGAGAATTATTACGAGTGGAAAAAGGCAAGAGAGTATAAGTGTATTAGAGGGTAAAAGCTAATAAATTTAAGTGAAATATGAGAGAAATTTAGTGAATCATTCTCTTGAGTGAAACACGTAAGGTAGTGAAATCAAGTCCTTTCCACATTATTTCTAATCTTTTTTTACAAATTTCAACTATGTCTAAAGAAGAAGAATGAAGTGTAAATGTAGAGGATCAACAACTAACTATTTAAAATTTTCAAATTCAAGCCTTGATGGGGGAGATGAGACGATTAATAAGGGTTAAATTAGAGCACATACATGAGCATTTGGATCAAATAGAGAATGCACATCCACGACAACCACAATGCATTCCCCAAGCACATGGAAGGGAGAGAATTCCAACTAAAGAAGAGTATGCAGTCCTTGATGAATTAACTTTAGTAGTTAGGAGAACTTTGAGTGTGCAAGTAAAAGAAGATGAAGTAGTGCAACGGGAAAACATCTTTCATACTAGGTGCTATGTTCAAGAAAAAGTATGTAGTATGATTGTTGATAGGGGAAGTTGTATAGATGTTGCTAGTACTATCATGGTGGAGAAGTTAGGGCTTCCAACACTTAAGCATCCACAGCTATACAAACTGCAGTGGTTGAATGACAGTGGCGAGGTGAAAGTGAACAAACAAGTACTAGTGTCTTTTAAGATCGGTAAATATAAAGATAAAGTACTATGTGATGTGGTACCAATGCAAGCTGGACACTTATTGCTTGAGCGTCCTTGGCAATTCGACAGACGTGTGAAGTATGATGGTTTTACCGAAACAGGTTTATAAAGAACAAGTAAACTTACAAAGAAAAAGCAATCGAAAGAAAAAGAAAGAAAAAGAGAGTGAAAATCAGAGAGATTCCGAGCAAAATGAGAGAGAAAAAGAAAAGAAAATTGAGGCAGTTGAGAGAATATTAGAGAGAAAACAAAAGAATTTTTATGCAAGAGCAAGTGAGATAAAAAGAGCATTGTTTTCAAATCAGCCAATGATTATACTTCTGTACAAAGAGACATTTCTGAACACAAACGGCTTAAATTTATCTTGCCTAGTTCTATTGTTTCTCTTTTGCAGGATTATGAGCATGTCTTTCTAGAGGAAACACCACATGGATTATCTCCAATCTGAGAGATCAAGCATCAAATTTATTTCGTGCCTGGTGCAAACATTCCAAATGAGCAACCTATAGGAGTAATATGAAGGAAACAAAGGAGCTTCAAAGGCAAGTTAATGAGTTAATGGAAAAAGAGCACGTGAGAGAAAGCATGAGTCGATGTGCAATTCCAGTTTTGCTAGTTTCTAAGAAAGATGGGACATGGAGGATGTGCATTGATTACCGAGTCATCAACAACATAACGGTAAAGTATCAACATCCCATTCCAAGGCTAGATGATATGCTTGATGAATTGAATGGTTTTTATGTATTTTCTAAAAGTGATCTGAAAAGTGGATATCATTAAATTAGAATGAAAAAAAGAGATTAGTGGAAAACTGCCTTTAAAAAAAAATATAGTTTGTATGAATGGTTAGTTATGCCTTTTGGTTTAACTAATGCTCCAAATACTTTTATGAGACTTATGAATTTTGTTTTGCAGGATTTTATTGGTAGGTTTGTTGTTATCTATTTTGATGATATTCTCATATATAGCAAAAACTTAGATGATCATACAACACATTTCAAAGTGGGATACTAATGGTGATGGTCGGAGGTCTCAACCAGAATGTGATTGACAAACTTGGAGCAAGCCGTTTATATGACACTTCATACATAGAAGCCGCTTAAGTTAGACGAAGAGGATCTATCTGAATAAGGTATTCATGATAAGTAACGAAAGAAAATATGACTGGCAATCAAACACACTTTAACATAAAATAAACAATTTCGAACAAAAGAATAATAAAATAAAACGAAATTAAATCACCAAAAAGAAATGGAAAGATCTCAATTCAAATCTGGTGGGTCACTCAAATTGATTTCGGTGACTTCGTCATGTGGTTAGTGCTTTAGATATGGCTTTAATCTTTAACTATTAACTTTGAAAATGACACCGTTTTTTGGATCCTTAATTTCAATTGCTCCATGTGGAAAAACAATATGAACAAGAATGGGGCCAGACCATCGAGAGCGTAACTTACCTGGGAACAGATGCAATCTAGAATTAAATAAAAGCACTTTCTGACCTGGAGTAAAAGATTTTCTCATGATTTGCTTATCATGAAAGACTTTTATTCGCTATTTGTAAATCTTAGCATTTTCGTACGCTTCATTGCGAATTTCCTCAAGTTCTACCATCTGTAATCTTCTTAGTCAAAATTAAATTTCTTGATGGCCCAATATGCACAATGCTCGAGTTCAACAGGTAGGTGATAAGCTTTCCCATACACCAGCTTATAGGGTGACATCCCAATCGGGGTTTTAAAAGCTGTTCGATATGCCCATAATGCATCATCGAGTTTCAATGACCAATCTTTTCTGTCTGACCTCACTGTCTTTTCTAATATGTTCTTTATTTCCCTGTTGGAAATCTCGACTTGGCCACTAGTTTGTGGATGATAAGGTATGGCCACTTTGTGAGTAATGGAATACTTTTCCAAAAGAGCTTTGAATGATTTGTTACAAAAGTGGGCACTACCATCACTGGTTATTGCTCGAGAGAATCCAAAGCGTGAAACAATGTTGCTTTTTAAAACCCCAATTATTTCTTTATGGTCATTGGTTCTACACGAAATGGCTTCTACCCACTTAGATACGTAATCGACAGCAACCAATATGTACTGATGTCCAAGAAGGAGGAAATAGTCCCATGAAATCGATGCCCCATACATAAAAAATTTTGACTACCAGAATAGGATTTAAGGGTATCATATTCCTTCATGTAATGCTTCCAATACGATGACATCTGTCACATGAAGAACAAAAAGTGTAAGCATCTCAAAATAAAGTTGGCCAATAGAAACCACATTATAAAACTTCAGTAGCTATTTTCTTAGCACTAAAGTAGCCTCTGCACGCTTGTTTATGACAGAATAAAAGGATGTTTTTAAATTCATTTTCTAGGACGCATCGTCTGACAATTTGATCAGCACAATACTTGAACAGATAAGGATCATCCTAAAATAAATTCTTTATTTCCATAAGAAATTTGGCCTTGTCAGCGTACCATAGTAATACTTCCACACTCATCAATTGTTCATCTAGAAATGATTCATTTAATGGTAATGGATCTGCAATTGTATTAAAATTAGGGCGAGAGAGATGATATGCCACCACATTTTTTGTGCCTTTCTTATCTTTAAACTCAAGGTCAAATTCCTGTAAAAGTAATACCCAGTGAATTAGTCTAGCTTTTGCATCTTTCTTTGAAAGAAGATGTTTAAGAGTAGCGTGATCTGTTAACATAATTATTTTACATTCAATGAGATATGATCGAAATTTTTCTAAGGCAAACACTACTACTAGCATTTTTTTTTCAATGGCTGAGTAGTTTAACTGTTCATCATTTAATGTCATACTAGCGTAGTAATTGACATGGGGAATTCAATCAACTCTTTGTCCTAATACTGCTCCTACTGCATAATCAGATGCATTACACATGAGCTCAAAAGGTAAGTTCTAATTTAGGGGCTGAATAATGGGTGATGATATTGACAGATCAGTTGATGAGGTCAATGCCTTACTTGATTCAGTACCATCCATAGACACCAACAAATGGAATTTGAAAATTGAACAACTAGCACCATCGAGGAAGAAACTCAGCCTATCATCAGAATCACCACCAAAACTCGAGCTTAAATAGCTACCCAACCCTTAGAAATTTGCATTATTAGGAGAAGAAAGTACCCTGCCAGTAATCATTTCGTCAACCCTATATGACAAACAAAAAGGTAGTTGTTGGAAGTTTTAAGAAAACACAAGGAAGCATTAGGATGGACCATAGCTAATATAAAAGGTATAAACCCAGTGTATTGCATGCATTATATTCATCTTGGTAAAAATGCTAAATCTACTAGGGAAATGCAACGTCGGTTGAACCTTAACATGAAAGAAGTTGTTAGAATAGAAGTCCTCGAACTATTAGATGCAGGTATCATTTATCCTATTTCTGATAGTTCATGGATCAGTCCTGTACAAGTTGTTCTAAGAAGTCAGGAGTCACAGTAGTTACCAATTGATACCCACTAGAGTAACTACAGGGTGGAGTGTATGCATTGATTACAGAAAGTTAAATTCTGTCACACGTAAAGACCATTTTCCTTTACCATTTATTGATCAAATGCTTGATAGATTAGCAGGTCATGAATTTTATTGCTTTTTAAATGGCTACTCCAGATATAACCAAATTCCCATAGCACCAAAAGATCAAGAGAAAACCACTTTCACTTGCCCTTTTGGCACTTTTACATATAGGAGAATGTCATTTATATTATGTAATGCACCTGCCACATTTCAATGATACATGTTAAACATTTTTTCTATTATAGTTGATGCTTTCTTAAAGTCTTTATGGATGATTTTTTTGTTTTAGTAATTTATTTGATTAATATTTACATCATTTAACACTAGTTTTGCAGAGATGTATAGAAAATAATTTGGTCTTGAATTAGGAGAAGTGTCATTTTATAGTAAAACAATGTATTGTTTTTTGTTACACCATTTCAAGCAAAGGTATTGAGGTTGACAAAGCCAAGGTGGATCTCATTTCTAATCTTCCTCCACCTAAAACAGTCAGAGAAGTAAGTTCTTTCCTTGGGCATGCTGGCTTTTATAGACGTTTCATTAAAAATTTTAGCAAAGTCTCTAGACCCTTATGCAATCTACTTGCTAACAATGTACCTTTTGTCTTTTGATGATTTATGTCTTAAGGCATTTGAAAAACTAAAGCAATTGTTGACATCATCATCCATCATTCAGCCCCCAAATTGGAACTTACCTTTTGAGCTCATATGTGATGCATCTAATTATGTAGTAGGAGCAGTATTAGAACAAAGAGTTGAACGAATTCCCGATGTCATTGATTACGCTAGTATGACATTAAATGATGCACGGTTGAGCTACTCAACCACTGAAAAGGAAATGCTAGCTGTAGTGTTTGCTTTAGAAAAATTTCGAACTTATCTCATTCGATGTAAAATAATTGTGTTTACCGATCACGTTGCTCTTAAATATCTTCTTTAAAAAAAGATGCAAAAACTAGATTAATTCGTTGGGTGTTACTTTTGCAGGAATTTGACATTGAAAGGTGAAGAAAATGTGGTGGTAGATCATCTCTCTCACCTCGATTTTAATACAATTACAGATCATTTACCATTAAATTAATCATTTCCAGATAAACAATTGATGAGTGTGGAAGTATTACCATGGTATACTGATATAGCTAATTATCTTGTTACAAGCCAACTTCCAGAGCATTGGACCAAGCAAGATAAAGCCAATTTTTTATGGAAATAATTAAGTTCTTTTGGGATGATCCTTATCTGTTCAAGTATTGTGTTGATCAAATTGTCAGACGATGTATCCCACAAAATGAATTTCAGATCATCATTTCATTTTGCCATGAATAAGCGTGCAAAGGCCATTTTAGTGCTAAGAAAGCGGCTACTAAAGTTTTATAATGTGGTTTCTATTGGCCAACTTTATTTCGAGATGCTTACACTTTTTGTTCTTCATGTGACAAATGTCAGCGTATGGGAAGCATTACATGAAGGAATATGATGCCCTTAAATCCTATTCTGGTAGTCGAAATTTTTTATGTGTGGGGCATTGATTTCATGGGACCATTCTCTCATTTTTTTAGTCATCAGTACATAATGGTTGTTGTCGATTATATATCTAAATGGGTAAAAGTCATTTCGTGTAAAACCAATTACCATAAAGTAGTAATTGGATTTTTAAAAAGTAACATTGTTTCACGCTTTGGATTCTCTCGAGCAATAATCAGTGATAGTGGTGTCAAATTTTAACAAATCATTCAAAACTCTTTTGGTAAAGTATTCTATCACTCACAAAGTGGCTACCCCTTATCATTCGCAAACCAGTGGCCAAGTCGAGATTTCCAACAGGGAAATAAAGCACATATTAGAAAAGACAATGAGGTTAGACAGAAAAGATTGGTCATCGAAACTCGATGATGCATTATAGGCATATCAAACAGCTTTTAAAACCCCGATTAGAATGTCACTATATATGCCATCAAGAAATTTAACTTTGATATGCAGTAAGCCAGCTCTGAAAGAAGATTAAAACTGGCAGAACTTAAGGAAATTCACAATGAAGCATACAAAAATGCTAAGATTTATAAACAGCAAATGAAAGTCTTCCATGACAAGTAAATTATGAGAAAATCTTTTACCTCAGGTTAGAAAGTGCTTTTATTTAATTCTTGATTGCATCTGTTCCTAGGTAAGTTACCCTCTCAGTGGTCTAGACCCTTTATTATTTATACTGTTTTTCCATATGGAGCAATTGAGATTAAGAATCCACAGAACGGTGTCATTTTCAAAGTTAATGGTCAAAAATTAAAGCCATATCTAGAGTACCAACCACATGATGAAGACACCAAAATCAATTTGAATGACCCAGCAGATTTGAATTAAGACATTTCCATTTCTTTTCGGTGATTTAGTTTCTTTTTATCATTTCATTTTACTTATCTTCTGTTCAAAATTATTTACTTCCTGTTAAAGTATTTTTGATTACTAGTCATATTTTCTTTTGTTACTTATCTTGAATACCTCAATGAGACAGATCCTCTTTGTCCAACTTAAACGACTTCTACATGTGAAGTGTCATCTAAACAGCTTGCTCGAAGTTTGTCAATCACATCCTGTTTGAGACCTCCGACCACTAGCATTAGTATCCCATTTTGAAGAATTAGAAAGACAACTTAGGGAAATCGAAAGTGATATCTATGAAATCCAATTGGAACTTGAGGTAAATTGAATAAGAGGACGTTTGTAAGTAGTTGTTTACTAAAACGCATTTTTTTTACGTTGTGTATTTTATTTTCTTTTGTTTGCTTTCACGTCTTACTTGATTTCACAGTCTTTATTTTATTTAAGTGTGTTTTAATTTATTACCCCAGTTACGTGGCAGATAACGGTACTCCGTGACAATAAAAGTCGGTTACTTCAGTTTCCTATAATAACTGATATTCTCAGGAGATTAAATGGATAAAAACACAATTTTGGCAAAGCTTCATAAATGATTTCCTTTAATTCCTTAGAATGCTCTCCTTACAATCTATAAAGCTCGGTCCGAATGCATGCGATTATTTATGAGAAATAACATCCCTTCTGACATCTGATAGTTTATTGAAGCCAAAGTACAATTGGCAGGTGAGTTACCTCCCAAATTTAATTCATATATGCTTGGTTGTGGTAAAGGAAACTATTCAAGAAAACGAAGAGCTCGACGACTTCCAGTTGCTTATCATAAGTGTGCCAAAATGGAATGCAATAAAGAGAGGTGTACTTTAGGAATGGTGTCTGATAACGAGGAAGACGAGATTTAATTCATTAGGAATGGCTTGAATAAAGAGTCATTGGATAATATTCTTTTTTCTCTTGAAATGTATCCTAGTGGATGCGTACAGAGAACAATTCTCCAGTTATGGCCATTATTCCAGAAAGAACATGCAAGATATAGTCTTGAGAATCTGACTATAAACAACCCTATTTTCCAGTTTATAAAAAAATTGGATGGGAAGCCTATCATTGACCCATAGAGAGCGTTCAAGCTGTTTTTAGACATAAAACCAAAGGAAGACGTGAGCCATAATCACAACTTCCAATACATATCCTTTTTCTTTACTATTATTTTATCATTTGCATTATTGTTTTATCTTTTCATGTTGTTTACTTTTTGCTTTTGACTTTAAAGCCACAAATTTCACGTGTCATTTAAAAAAAGCATCACTTCTTTTACAACTGTGTATCATTATGGTTGTTATCAAGATCTTTAAATATGAGCTTATTTTGTTAAACATTCACAAGTTGTCTGTTTTTATGATTTTCTCAATGGCAATACCTGCAAATACACAATTTAAGAACATTTGTGTGGTTCTGGGTTTCACTATGTAAAGTATAAAGAGTTTATTAAGGCAGCAATAGATCTTGATCGAGTCTTAGCAGAGCAAAAAATACACTTAGTATATGAAAGAAGTGATCAAGGGTTATCAAAACTTATTGCAGAAGTTGCCTACAATAGAGGAAGCCACGTGCTAGGCATCATTCCAAAAGCCTTAAGACCTCTTGTAAGCATGTCCGACCCACCAATAGGAGAGGAGTTAGTTGTCTCTACCATACAAAAAAGACTATATGAAATGCTACAACATGCTAAAGCTTTCATTTTCTTGTCAGAAGATCTTCAACTTTAGAGGCATTATTTACATTTGCATCTTGGGCCAATCTGAACATTCATAAAAAACTCATCTGTTTGTTAAATGTTAATAACTTTTTTGATGGCTTACTTGCATTTCTTAACCATGCAATAAAAAATATTTTTATTCTGTTAACAATAAAAAAAAAATTTATTTATGCCCCTACTACTAACGTGTTACTTGATCTTTTACAAGCTTATAGACCAGAGCCAGATCCTAGGACCTATCATTTTTTTTTGGAGAGTGGCAGAATATTAGTGGACTAAAAAACGTGCATACCATACATGCATACACACACAGTGACAGCCCTGATGACATGTTCCAACCAATCAGAGAGTGCCACGTGGCGCAATCCTGAGGCGTCCGAATTATTTTCATCGGATGGCCATGATTTACTCGTTGTATCTATAAACAGAGGCTCCCCTCCTAATTTGACACCCCTGAATCTATTTTTGGGCTCTATTTTCTGTAATTCCTTCTCCATCTTGTATTTTCTATGTATTTTAATAAAATTTATATTTTACCCCTAGTTATAAAATAAGTAGCTAATTTATTTCCAAGCTTAGGTTAAAGGTGAAGTCTCAACATGATCTATAAGCTTAATTTGATAAGTTTATTTTCACTTTCTCTAATTTATTTAAAATTTTTTGACTTATTATAGAGAGATAGCAATAATCTTGTCTAGATATTGCACTAGTATAACGGCTCCCTAGTGCAAGATTATTACTATTTGACATGGTGAGTACTTTATACTGAATTTATTAGAGAAATAACCTCCGTTTAATTTATGTGGTAGGTCTTGACTCATTGCTAATATAAAAATTATCTAGGTTAATTAGTGGAAATCCTTGCCACCTTGTCGACAGTTACATTATTATTACTTGGTACTGCGTGTTCTTGATACCACATTTAACATAAGATTATTCTTCCTGGCACAATGAGCGCTTGATGTCATATTAATTAGAGTTAGGTTTATGAATAGTGGAAATACCCCCTCATAAATTAATTGGACTTAAAAAAAAAGAATATTAAGCCCATGGTGAAATATTGAGTGTGAATCCTAAGACCCAAGCATTTTATTGCATTAATCAAGTACCAATTTATTCTTTCTATTTTAATTTCAATTTTAGGATATAATGAACTAATAAATTTCACAAAAAGCATAAATAATAAAGAATAATAATAACTCTACATAATTAAAGTCCACCTCCTCGTGGGATCGACATTCGTCACCATTAATATATACTTTAATAGATTCGTGCACTTGCGAGTTCAATAAAATTTGCACAACAACCCATCTTAGGTGATTCTCAATCTACACCAATCTTAGGCAAGGGTAAAATTTTTCTCAAGTTTACATCTAGGAAAACCTTCTAACTAAGTAATGTACTCCATGTTTCAGAGATCAGATACAATCTAGTGTCTGTTTATATGCTGGGCAAAGTTGGTGTTAAGGTGTCCTTTGAGGGTGATAAAATTGTAATGATAAGAAATAGGATATTTATTGGGAAAGGGTATTGTTCTGGAGAACTCTTCTAACTCAATGTATTCAATGTCATAATAAATGTACTCAATGTATTCAATGTGAGGTGTGTGTGGAAGCCAAATCTACTAAAAAGACATATAAACAAGTTCAATATAGAGAAAATGCACTTCTCATTTTAATTCACAGCTACCTTAGTGATTTGAAACAAATCATGACCAGAGGAGGTAAAATGTATTATATTACCTTTATTAATGATTTATCAAGATGTGAAAAAATATATCTATTGAAAACTAAAGATGAAGTAGGTGAAAAGTTTTTAATATATAAAAATGAAGTGGAAAATTAACTTAATAAGAAAATTTTAAAATTAAGAACTGATAAAGGAGGTGAGTATGATTCAATCATTTTAAACTCATATTGTGAGAGTCATAATATCATCCATGGAGTAACACCTCTCTATTCACCCTAATCGATTGGTGTAGATGAAGGAAAAATAGAACCTTGAAGAGCATGGTAAATGCCATAATAATAAGTTCTGAGGCATCATTGAACTTGTGAAGGCAAGCTATGTTATCTGATTGTCATATTCAAAATATAATACCTTATAAGAAAATAGGTAAGACACTCTATGAGTTATAAAAAAGTTATAAGCCTAATTTGTCATACCTCAAAGTGTGGGGGTGTCTTGCTAAAGTTCTCAAACTAGATCCTAAGAGAAAAAGATCAGGGGAAAAAAAATCAACTATATGTTTATAGAGCTTGCCCACAACAGTGCTACTTATAGGTTTTTAGTGTTACAGAATGAAGGTACCTCATTTGAAGGTAATACCACCACTGAGTCTATGAATACTGAATTCTTTGAATTTATTTTTCCTAAAAAGACTAGCATTGAGAAACAATTGTCCTATATTAAGCCAATAATTAATATTTCAGACAGTTCAGATATTGAACTAAGGAAAAGCACAAGAATGAGAAAAGCCACTAATTTGGTGATGATTTCTATGTCTTTCTTAGACTTTCTCAAAAGCTATGACTTCTCGAGATGCATTATTATGAAAAGAAACTATCAATCATGAACTAGAATCCATCATAAGTAATCATGTATAGGAATTGGTTTACTTGCCCCTAAGTACAAAACCTATTGGGTGTAAATGAATTTTCAAAAAGAAATTAAAAGCTGATAGATCTATTGATAAATACAAAGCAAAATTGGTGGCCAAGGGGTTCATACAAAAGAAAGATATAGATTATTTTGACATCTATGCTCCGATAACTCAAATTCCATCCATTAGAGTTTTGATTGCTCTTAAAGTAATTCATAATATACTTATGCATCAAATGGATGTTAGAACTGCCTTTCTCAATAGAGATTTGGATTAGGAGATTTATATGGATCAACCTGAAGGTTGTTAGCTCTAGGTTCTGAACATAAATTGTGCAAGCTAGTTAAGTTTATATGGCTTAAAATAAGCTCCAAAACAATGGCATGCGAAATTTGATCGAGTATAGCTGTCCAATGGATATACAATTAATGATTCAGATAAATGTATTTATTATAAATTCATAAACACGAATATTTTTGTCATTATACGTCTCTATGTTAATGACTTGCTCATTTTAAGTTCCAATATTGGAACTATCAATGAGACTAAGGAGACACTTGCCTTTAATTTTAATATAAAAGATATGAAAGAGGCAAATATTATTAAGGCATAAAACTTACAAGGGTTTGTGATGGTCTCGTGTTATCACAAGAATATTATGTTGAAAAGTTGTTGAGGAGGTTTGGGTATTATGACTGCAAGATAGTTTTCACTCTATATGATGGTAATACCCTTCTTAAGAAGAATGTTCAATATAGTGTCGATCAGGTGAGATATACCTAAATAATTGGTAGCCTAATGTACTTGATGAATAGTATAAGACCTAACATCGCATACGCTGTAGGAAAATTGAGTAAATATACTCAAAATTCAAATAAGGATCATTGGACTACAGTAGCCAGACTGGCTAGATATTTGAGAGGTACCATTAATTATGGGCTTAAACATGGTAGATCTCCACTATTACTTGAATGATACAGTTATGCGAATTGGATCTCTGAATTAAATGAGATCAAATATACTAGTAGTTATATTTTCACCTAGAAGTACGGTATCTTAGAAATCTTCTAAACAGACGTGTATAGCTAATTACTTTAGAAAAAGCATGTTTTGGGGCTGAGTGCTTAAGAAACCTCTTGGCAAAGCTTCCTATTTTTTCTCACTTTCTTACTATTGTGCAAATCCACTGCGATTATCAAGCCACTATTGTAACAGCTAGAAGTAAAATATATAATGGGAAAAGTCAACGCATATATTATTAAGCAGCTACTAGAATCTAGTGCTATGAGCCTAGATTTTGTAAGGTCATAGTTAAATTTAGTCGATCCTTGAATTTGGCCGATCCTTTGGCAAACCCACTAAACAAGAGTTTAGTAGAGATTATGTCAAAGGGAATGGAACTACTATCTAGATCAAAAGATAAGAGTAATGGTAACCCTACCTATGTAATTGGAGATCCCATGAAATAGGTTCATAACGGTAAAAACAAGTTACTTGTTGTCTTGTAGCACTATCGATATTATTTAATCATATTTTTATTTAATAAATATTTTCTTTATTTATGAGTCCTCCCTATGACGAGATAGTGTTTATTGCAGTGAATTACATAGCCCATGTTTTATATATGGTGGTGTGCCTAAGCTGCATGATACACTTTATGGAGGTTCACCTATATAAGTATGGAATTGGATCAATTCCTATGAGAGTTAGACATGCTTTTCTAGAGCAATCATGAAACTAAAGGCATAAGGCCATTAAAGTGCCAAGCCGTAGAACAACAAAACTTTGAAAGAGTTTAATATAAACTTCTAGTCCTCTGCTTCACATTAAAAGAATATTAAGTTTCACCACATTTATGTGAAAACGACTAGCTATTCAATGGCTGGTTCATAGCCTAAAGGTACCATTTCATATGCATTAAGCTCTATGGAGTATGATGAAGATGACAGATATTGAGTATTTTGAAATTTTTGGGAGATTGTTAGACAAGTATATTGATATTTCAAAATATTAATATCCCACATTACTTAGACAAGAGAGCTCAAGTTGGTTTATTAATAGAGGTCAATTTTGGTGTGGTAACAAACCCATTAAGAAGAGGCCAATGAGCGTAAAACCAAGCCCAAGAGAGGAGCCTACCCTTGGAATCTATTAATTAGGGTGGGACCTCCCCAAGGGGTGACTTGCATGTGCACAGGCATGTCCACTTTTTAAGGTTTCACCCTTTTATTTTTAATTTATTTTTGAATCCGAATTAAAATAGAAATTTGATTTCAAATGAAATCAGGATTTAATTAAATCCTTGTGTAATAATAATTCAGATTTAAGGTGGAAAAGGGCTAGGACGTGTATCTATCAATAGACCTAGTTCTATTGCACAATAATCATCCAGGAAATTACTCTCAATTGGTCTCTATTTGGTTTTCTCTGTTTTCCATTATTATTGTGTGCTTGTTGTTCTAACTATTGAGTTGAAGTGCATCAACGAGACAGTAGTCATTGTATCCTAGAGATAGTGCTCTTGCACACCTTGATTGTTCACTGGTGTTTATTCAAATTATCGTAGTTTTCTATCCTAAAATTTTATTATTATCTTGATTTATTTTGTTTTCTATGTTTTGGTTGCCGGGATGAACACTTGATTAATGAAGAACATTACGAGTGATTAAAAGATTACTCTCATTTTCGCCACCTTGTTCAAGCTCACATTAAAACCAATTCCTCTATAATCTGTCCCTTATATGCATTTGTGTATGCTTCTCATTTGGTTGGTTGATGTTTTGTGGTATAATATTTTTCAAATGAACTTTTTTTTTAGGAGTAAAAAAGGAAAACAAAAAAAAAGAAGTAAAAGCTCTTGATTTTAAAAGCACTTTTCAGAAAAAAGCATTGTAAGTGCTTACATGGTTGCTTGTTTTATTAGTACCAGCCTAAAGTCCAATGTCTTTTTCAAAAGCACTATATTAAGCTTAAGCAAGTAATTTTCTTTTCTATTTTTGTCAAACAATAAACAAAAGCACTTTTGGGCCTTTGGCAGTTTGGCACTTTGTAATAGTTGTGTGAATTGATGATGACTAGCTTAACTAGATTTCTAATGTTTCATTAAATTGGGGTCATGAGTTTGGAATTAAAAGTTTATGTCTGTAATTGCTACTTTGCTGGATTTCAATTCAATGATCTCGCTAGCGTCATTGTGATCTACATCAAAGCATATGAGTTCTATAAGTCCTAAGGTAGTTGGATTCAGTTTTCTTTTTAAAGTCTGTTAGCAAGTTTTGATAGAACATTAGTGATAAGAAAATTGTATGGCAAGATCTTAGAGCTAGGATGCAGGAACTCTCGGTTGAGTGAGAAACTGTACGATGATGGGATTACTAAGATAACATGCATTGATTTGTTAGCTTTGTCAACTATTGCAGTTGAGAAGGTGCATGAACGTTTACAGTTGAAGGGATATAAATTGAGGTTTGTTTGTGGATTTGTGACTTCGTTACTGTATTTTCGGTTTGCTTATCTACTTAAATGATTTTTTTCTTTTTCTCATGTGATTGTGTTATATGGTTTATTTGTTCATCATATGAAATAATTAGCTGAAGAACTGATTTAAAAAATGACTTGATAATGATTCAAATTCGTCATCTATGCTTGATGATAATTTTGCATATTGAACTTAGCAAAACATGATATTTTTTTTCAATGTAGTGTTAATTGATCTTCTAGTTTATGATTTGTGTTGACGTAACAGAGCAGGAAAGACGTGGCCTCTTATATATATATATATATAAGAGGGAAGAGGGAACTAAATTTTCCTCACTATCACTAGCAAAGCTGAATATCTATTCATCATTTCTATATATTTGTCAAAAGAAATGAGAATTCTAAAAAAAATTTCCTTTAGGTTAGGGATTTATTATGGAAAGAAAATTAATTTCTCATAATTTTTTACACTCAGTAATTGTGGGAATGGGAACAGAAGAGTTCAATTGCATTAAAAATGGTACATTTTACTCTTCCAACGTTAATTGTTTTCTTCATTTCTAATCAAAAGTAAAGGTGTTGAAAGCTTACGTGCTTGACCTGCCTTTTAACAACGATTGTTTTGATGTGGTTATTGAGAAAGGAACCATGGTAAATAGACAACACATAATGATTTTCTTGCTACGTGCTGAATTTTAATTTTGTTATTTTTAATTAAAAAAATTGTATGCTATCATGATTGTGTACTTTGTTTTTAATTTTAGTCAAGTGAAAATATATGTGAACTGGATGTGAATAACATTTAGAATTTATAAACTACCACTCTGTCTTTGTAAAGTTTTAATTCTTAGCTGGAAATCATGTCATACTGCAAGCTCAAGTTTGAAACATATTGATTTTATAAGTAAAATTTCTCAATCTTTTCTCATCTTTACTGTTGATGCTGTTTTACCGTGTCCCTTTAAAAAGTGTCAAGAACCTTCTGCTCTCGTCTTGCTTGAGCTCGAGCAGGACTGCCTCCCAATTCTAATTCCTTTGTCTTTACTAGAACGGAAGTCTCCCGGACCTGTACTCACAGAAAACAGGGTCAGGGGTGCCAGAAGTTGTTCCGGCGAAAACCCTCCGACGATCAAGTCAGTAATCGGGTTGTTCTTTATGTATCCCTCTTAGTTAGAGAGACCGGAAGAATGGGAGGGGTATTTTTGCCTTCCCCTCTGAATAATGGAATTCCAGAAAAAATCAGAATAGAGGAAGCGAGAATCAGAAGAACCTGTGTGAATTTTTTGGAACCCCCACAATTTACCTGTCCGTTTCCTTTTATTTTCCCTCTTTTCCTTTTTCTCGCCCTTTCTCTCTTGGATCATCCGTTCCCACGTCAGTGGTGTCTGGGTCCCTCTGACAGCCGGGATTAGCGTAATATTCCCTGGGGATGCGCGGCTGTCTCCTTAACATGGTTCACATGGCTAGATCATCATGTCGAGCATGCGCGCAAGGAATGATGACACCGTGGGGGCATGTGCCTACCATTGGCAACAGTACCGCCACCATACCATGTGGGGCCCTGATCAGACATCGAAAGGTGTGCAGGATTCTAAGAAAATGGGTCGGACTGCCCTGAGTCGGATCTTACGTTCCATTTGTCCTATGACTGGCGTAGCCCAGTGGTGCTCGAGAGCTTGACTGCAGCGAGCAGAAAGGAGAACTCGGGTCTCGATCAGCCTTCGAGCTCCTCGTCCTTGTCCAGCCTTAACCGGACCTAATGACCTCGAGCAGGCAAGAGAGCTCGGAGCTCGGACGGCTCTGAATTCCTCGACCTTGACCAGCTTTGACGTCTAGTGAGATTGTCTTCGTGCCAATGGTAGGGACTTCTGCTCGAGCTGGATTGACCTCGGGGTATTTTATTCGAGTTGGAAGGGCCTCGAGGAGACCTGCCCGATATTACCCAAACATTTACTTTCAGCTGATCTTTCTAATTCTAATTTTACAGACACTGGGTTAAGTCGCCTGAAAGAGTGCGCCAACCTCGAAGCCTTTACTTTCAACTATTGTGCTTAGGATAACCACCCTAATTAAGCTCACTTTATTAAGTTCTTCTAAAAGGATGAGAAAGCTTCAGTTAAAAAATTTGAATACCAATCAAAATAGATTTTTTCATGATACACATTACTTCTTGCTACTCATATGAGTAGTGCTCTAGATGAATAGATATATCGAACCAGAAAAACACTAAAGTACAACTTTTATTTTATGATTGTGCAAGTTGTTTCAATTATTTATCAATATCAGCCTTCTTATTATTCTAGTGTGTAATTTATGAATATAAAAATTAATACTCTTACCAGTTTCTAACCCATAATTGGAAAATTACATCTGAAAAAAGAGAAAAGATGCCAACCCTCCGTCAGTGAAGTTACTATAAAATCTATAAGCCTAGTTGATTAAGATGATGTTTAGGGGAAAATATCAATATTTAGGGTGGTATATTTTGTTTATGATTTATCAAAACAATTCTTTATTGCATGCCCTTTTAAAGTTCATATGACCTTCATAGTGGACACAGGAACATTTGGAAAGTAATGACGGCGATCCAGAGTTACTTGCTTATATTTAGTAAGTGGCTAAATTTTATTTCAAAATCTTTTACTTTTGCTCTAAGAATAAACAGTGGCTGAGATCTCAAGGGTTACAATAGACATTTACTTTCATTATCACTCATGTTTCGAAACGTTATTTTAATTTTATATTTTCTCGTATCCCAAGTGCAGCCACTGGCTGCCTTTAGTACCCAGTATGTTGTCATTTCTGATAATTGCCCTATAGGGCTTGTTGCTGTTAGTGTTGCTGCTCCCAGTGGGGATAGTCCATCCTTGGATCGGGCTGTTACTGAGGATGTCCCCTTGGATGATAGGGGCCATGAAGATTTAGACCTAGCCCAGCGTCTAGTGCCCAATGAGGGCGATCACTCCATGCCTCCATCTGTTGAGCACACTGTTTCACCATTTACTGCTCAGTACACGGTGGTTTCTGATCATAGACCTATAGAGCCTATCGTTGTGGATCCCCATCCCTAGGTTGAGGAGGTACAGGTTCCGATGCCTGATGGGGGCACTTGTTCAGATATCTACTACCTAGATGTGGGATTCAACACTCACTCCACGGATATCCCTGACGGGACAGATTCTGACAGAACCAGACACCACCTGCCTTGAGCTGCGGTGATTGACAATTTGGTCAGCGAAAGGGAGTCTACTTCTCTACAAGGATTCACTGCAATTACTCGCAGGAGACGCAGCAAACGACTGGCTGCTCGCACCCTCCCTACTTGATGATCAGTTCCTTTCGTTATCCTTGAAGTTCTTTTTATTGGCTTGTATTTGCTTATTTATTTTGGAGGTTTTGGCTTTTGTCCCCCTCCGTTGTACTCATCTTACTTTATATATATTTGACAGGTAGGGGTCCCGCCTAACCCCCCACCACTATGGTGGCTTCAATAAAAAAAAAAGTGGATTAGTTCTTTGTAAAACCATTTTATCACTTATAATAAAAAAATATATTTATAACATAATTTTTATGACATATACGTTGAGTCACGGTTCCATTACAATGAACATAACATATTTATGATATATAATTATATAACAAGATTTTATGTTATATTTATAACTGATAGCTTACCAATATAAACAAATGATAAATACATGTCATATAAATAACGAAATAAAATCGGTATCTTTTCTTTCAAAGCCAACACTTAATAATTTTTTTTTTACGTGATAAAATGTGATTTTCATGTTTGCTTTTTGCTTTCTCTCTCTCCTGAGTGAAAAGTGATTATTTACTTTTGTAATTTAATTAATTATTTTTTAAACCTTTTTTTTATTTTTAAACGACGCCGTTTAAATCAAAGCTGCATACATCACAACTTGCAATTTCAGAAGCACTTTGTTCTGCGAGGTAGAAAGTGATGAACTTGTTGCTCATACTCTTCGAGAGGAACTATCATAACTTGTAGTTTCAGAAGCACTTGGTTCTCCTCATGAGAGAGTGGAGAATTGGCAAGCACCTAATTTTCAACAGGATTGGATTAATCACTCTGTTGGAAACTTTTTTTCTGGTAAATCCTAAACTTAAGATTGCCAAAATAATCATATGACTAAGCACACAATAAATTCTCATGCATATGAGCAATCGACCTCCCATATTTTTTTACTAAGTCCAGCGACTTGTGTGGATTTGTAACTCTGTTATTTGGAAATTTTGAAGTATTGTTTTGATCGGTGTGTGCGCATTTGTGTATATATATTTGTCTTTTAATTTATTGTGTTTATTAGATCTTAATTAGACAAAAGAATCCCACAAGTCTCACTGCATCTTATCTACAAAAATAGAAGTGTGCACATCTGTGTATATATATTTGTCTTTTAATCTTAATTAGACAAAAGAATTCCACACGTCCCATTGCATCTTATCTACAAAAGTAGACTCGGACCTAGAATTGTATAATTTATTGGAGTGCTGAGAATTGTATAATATTCCATCTTCTTTTTAATAAAAAAAATTGAACTAAGGCACAGAAACTTTAGGTACTTATTTGATTTCCTTATTTTCCTTGAACTTTTGTTACCAAGCCTAATTATGTTTTGTATGCCGAGATGTATCTGGTTCTTCTGTGATATATTTGTCAATAACTTTTTTATTTGACATTCATTTGGGTATTGTATTTTCTTATATAAATGATCTGGTTTGATGTTATTTTATTATGATATTCATTTAGGCATTGTATATGTTGCTTCTATGATATATCTTTCAAAAACTTTTATTTAAAATTTATACTCAAAATTAGAGCCCTTGCATAATTCCTAATTGGTTATCAAGAGAACTTAAACTTTGCTGCATCTAATCATCATATTGAGGTTAATAGAATCTGTGGTTTCATTCTTTGCTGTGTTTGATGTAGATATCAATATATCATTGACCTCCTTCTCCATCAGAGGCACTAAAGTAACAATATATTTCATGAATTAGTTATTTTCTTTAATAATCCTCTTGATGGATTTCGGATCAGTGGTGAGAAGTTTTTATCTACAACATCGCTCAGTATGTCTTTTAAAGTAAAGGAACTATGTCTTTTAAACAGAGTTAATGCCACTTCTCCGGTTATGCAGATGCAAATTTAAATCAGTTATTAAAAGTAATAATTTATCCCTTTTTCTTAACCCAAGATTTTGTTATTCTAAATAAAACAATGGGAATTTGAAGTGTGAATTGCCATCTAGTCCTCAGAGTGTTGCCCACTATATGGTTTCATATTTGTCTCTTTCACTCTTTTATCTAGTTAATTAATATTTTTTACATGATTAGTTAGTTGTTTGCTCAAATATTGAACCATTCAAGCACTCGCTGCATTACTAATTGATCTTTATTCACCGTGTTTAATTCTTTGTTGCTGTTTTTTGTTGTTTCATCGCTTTTGTTAGCTGTTGTTTTAGCCATTGTTTCCTGTTATTTTCCTCGCTGTTTCCTATTATTTTACATGTTGTTTTCATCGTTAGTGCCTATAGATGTTGTTTGACCTAGTGTTTGTTTATGGGGACAAATTTATTAGGGATTAGGTTGATGGCATTGTTTGGGTAATATCGAGCAGGTCTCCTCGAGGCCAACCCAGCTCGAGTAAAAGACTTTGAGGTCAACCCATCTCGAGCAGAAGACTCGACTGCTGACACGAAGACAGCCTTATTAGGCGTCAAAGCTGGTCAAGGTCGAGGAGTCCAAGACTGGTTAAACCAAAGCTCACCCTCCTGCTCAAGGTCTTCAAACCCCCAGGCATGACTCAACCACGCCAGTCGCGGCACGGAGGAAATGCAAGATCCAGATACAGCCGGTTCGAGACAGTCTGACTCGTCTCTCTAGCAACTCAACACGACGATCGATGCTTGACCAATAGCCCACACGGTATGGTGTCACGACTGTTACCGATGGCCGACACACACCCCTACAGTGTCATCATTCCATTCGCACACACCCGACACTATGATCAGGCCATGTGAACCATGCCCACCAGACAGTCCCGTATTCTCAGGAAATGCCACGAGAATCCCTACCGCCGAGAGGCCCGGACACTATAGACGCGGAACGACGACACGAAGAAAAAGGGCGGGAAAACGAAGTATAACGGGAAAAAGGAAAGAGAGGCGCGAGATTCAGAAAAATCTTAGATAGGTTCTTCATCTTCTTCATCTTCTTCTCCATTTTTATTTTTCCGGGAAGGCGATTCCCACAAAAGGGAGACGAAAATACTCCTTCTATTCCTCTGGTCTTTCTAACTAAAAGGGATACAAAAATAATAATCCAATCACTGACTTGAGTGTCGGAGGGTCTGACCTTGTTTTTGTGAGTACAGGCTCGAGGAGACTGTCGTTCAATGTGAATACAGAGGAATTGAAGCTGGAAAGCAGTCCTGCTTGAGCTCGAGCATACTGCAAACAGGAGTTTTTGACACTATTTGAGGGCACGCAGAAAAACTGTATCAACATCTTGGCGCCGTCTGTGGGGATCAGTTCATAAAGCCTGATTTTTCAATATATTCAGAAGACACAACACAACAATGAGAGGAAACAGTAGGAGGGGAGTAAGTCCAGAGGAGTCGGTGACTTTGAGGGAGGTGGCCAACGAGGCTCAAAATAGAAAAATCCAGGAGAGAATAGATCGGATGGAGAAACAAATGGAAGCGTTAACATTCATCCTACAAGAACTCAGGGAAGGACAGAGCAAAGCAAGCCATGACATCCCTGAATCTAGCTGCGGGAACGTCCCTGCCCGAGAACAGGTGGGAGATGAAGCCCAAAGACCGAAGACGCTAAATACTGCCGGGAGGGAAGAAATGAACCTGGAAGAAAGGGGGTCACGTCAGCACTTGCAAGACACGGCACCCACCTCCCGTGTGGAAGAATTGGAAGGGGAAGTACGAAGGTTGGCATAGGTCGTGGAGGATCTCCGGGGAAACGGGAAAGGCCCAAGTTGGAGGATAATGCTAGATAACGAGTCTCCACTCTCGGCGGAGATCATGGGCGTTAGAATTCCCCGGCACTTCCGTTGCCCGGACTTAAGGTTTTCAGGGAAGAGTGACCCGCTGGTACACATAGAACGGTTCAACGACATGACCAGAGTGCAGGGCTTAACGACAACCCAGTGGTGCAGGGCCTTCCCACTTACTCTAGAGGGAAGTGCGAGAGAGTGGTACCGTAGGTTGCCACGGGGAAGCATTCTAAGTTTTGAGCAGATGTACAGAGAATTTGCAGAGCATTTTCGGGGTGCAGTGACCCCCGAAGATGACATGATGGAGTTGTCGGAGATAAGACATATGGAGGGAGAACCCCTTTGGGAATTTGTTAAGAGGTACCACTTGTCAGTTCTGGATCTTGAGGCATTCAACCATCCTCAGGGGTTGAGGGGGTTGAAAGACAGAATCGGGATGGGGAGGCCATGGTATAATCTACGAAGTCCCTCGATCCGTTCGTATTCTGATGCATACAAGCAGGTGAAGATGGATATGATTATCGACGAGGAAAAGGCGGTGAAGCTGATAAGTGAGCAGGGCAGTGGAGCAAAGAGGAAAGAAAAAGGAGGTGCTGCTCGAGGAGCACCTACTTCCAGGACAATGAGGGAAAGGGTTGCCCCCTATAACTCCTATCAGAGAGCTCCCTAACCACGAATGATTCCTGCCCCACCTCGCAGGTCTCCAGGCCGGGACCACAAGGAGTACAGGCATCACGACGATCATTCGTCTCGCAACCAACCACCGAGCCGAAGTATGCCGGACCACAACCGAGCAGACCGTCCATTGCACCCCCACCGAGAAGCTTCCCTCAGGATCGGGCGATACAGATGGTTGAGCAGAGCCCAGCCTATAGGCAATACACAACGTTGAAGGTGTCACTCGAAGAAATACTCCAAGTGGCGGAAAAGTGGGGACTGCTGAGCCCTCCAACGCCGATGGCTAAGCCAGCTGGTAAACGAGATAGGGGACGGTTTTGCCGCTTCTATAGTGACCACGGCCACTCGACGTCACAGTGCCGGGATTTGAAGAACCTGGTGAACGACCTGGTTCGAAACTGATATTTAGATGAGTTTGTTGAAGGGGGACATTCGTTGGTCGAGCAGCAGCCGGAAGAGGATAATCGAGCCTACGGCGTGGACTTGGAGCCACTGGCTATAAGAGTGATCTCAGCAGGACCCACGATGGCTAGAAATTCAAACAGGGCACGAAAAAATTATTACAGATATGCCGCGGTAAGCCGGGAAATCCTGTTCACCGCACCTGCTGCAAAAAAGGATATGGTACGGCAAGTACCCATCATATGGACGGAGGAGGATGAGGAGGGAGTGCTATACGCCCATGAGGATGCCCTAGTCGTGAAGGCAAATGTTGCTAATATGGAAGTCGATCGGATATTGGTAAACTCGGGAAGCTCGGTGGACATTCTCTTCAAGTCCATACTTGAGGATATAGGAATAGCAGGTACGAGCCTCGAGCAAACGAACACTTCTCTGAAAGGGTTCGGGGGAGGAAAGCTAATCCCTCTGGGAATCATTAAATTGGCTGTGACTATGGGCTCGAGGCCTTTTAAAAAGAACATGATGCTAGGCTTTGTGGTGGTGGATGAAGTCAGCCCTTACTAAGCAATATTAGGGAGGCCCTTTATAAGAGTCAGCCAATCTGTATTGTCCACCACTATTTAGCCTTGAAGTACCGAGTGAATGGAGCTGTAGGAGTCGTCAAGGGCAGCCAGAGGGTCGCGACGAGCTATTACGCTGTGGCAGCAAAAGAAGCTATGCAAATAGCGTCATTGGACTCAAGGGGGGAGTCGAGGAATGGAAGGCAGGAACCGGCTAAGAACCGGAGGAAATTACAATAAGGCCAAACGACCACAAAATGAAGGTCTGAATCGATACGGGCATTAGCGGGCAGTTGAAGGAAGATCTGGTCGAGTGTTTGCGAGCACATTCTGATGTATTTGCCTGGACTCACGAAGATATGTCTGGGATTAACCCGGAGGTGGCATGTTATAGGCTGGCGATACAGAAGGACGCAAAGCCAGTAAGGTAAAAAAGAGGGTGTGTCAACCAAGAAAGGTACGAGGCCATGAATTGTGAGGTGGAGAAGCTGCTGAAGGCGGGATTCATAAGGGAAGTCTCTTATCCCTAGTGGATCTCAAATGTGGTGTTGGTAAAGAAGGCAAGTGGGAAATGAAGAATGTGCGTGGACTTCACGGATGTAAATAAAGCCAATCCAAAGGATAGCTTTCCGCTGCCAAAGATAGACTAGTTAGTGCACTCCACGGCGGGGCACGGACTGCTTAGTTTCATGGATGCATTTTCGGGTTATAACCAGATTCCCATGCACCAGACAGACGAGGAGTGTACAGCCTTCATCACCAATCAGGGTTTGTTTTGCTACAAGGTTATGCCCTTTGGCCTGAAGAACGCGGGGGCAATATACCAGAGATTGGTGAATAAGTTTTTCAAGCCATTGATCGGGTCAAAAGACGTGGAGGAGCATATAAGGCATTTAGAGGAAACCTTTACACTTCTAAGGAAATATCGGATGAACCTCAACCCAGAGAAGTGTGCCTTTGGAGTTAGTTCAGGAAAATTCTTGGGCTTCATGGTTAGTCACAGAGGAATATAAGCCAATCCGGAAAAGATAAAGGCAGTAGTGGAGATGAAGTCCCCACGTACACTTAAGGAAATACAAAGCTTGACCGAAAAACTGGCATCCCTCAACATGTTTATCTCACGAGCCACAAATAAGTGATGCATCTTATTCCAAGAAATGAAAAAAGGGAGAAAGACAAAATGGACACTGGAATGCCAGGCGGTGTTCCAGCAATTGAAGGAATATCTGCTAAGAGCCCCGTTGCCATCAACACCTCGAGCAGGGGAGGTCTTGTATTTGTATTTAGTTGTGTCCCAATGGGCGACGAGCTCGGTTCTAGTAAGAGAAGAGTCAGGGATACAGTATCCCGTCTATTATACGAGCAGAGCCTTGCTGAGGGCTGAAACTCGATATGCCCCAATGGAGAAATGGGCACTGGCCCTGGTGACAGCAGCCTAAAAGCTGAGGCCTTACTTTCAAGCACATTCGATGATAGTTTTAACAAACTAACCGCTCAGGCAGACTCTGCACAAGCCAGAGACCTCCGGAAGATTGGTAAAATGGTCGGTGGAGCTTAGTGAATTCGACATCAGCTACCAACCTCGAACAGCTATAAAAGCTCAGTCCTTAGCTGACTTCGTGGTCGAGTGCACAGAAAGAAATAAAGAGATGGAAGGCAAGCATCTACCAGATTCCTCGGCCTCGACCAATGCATGGACAGTCACAGTTGATGGGTCCTATAGAGATCAGGGAGCAAGAGCAGGAATTGTACTTCTCAGTCCTAAAGGGGTAAAGATGCAGTATGCAGTGAAGCTGGAATTTGAAGTCACCAATAATCAGGCCGAGTACGAGGCTATAATTGCAGGATTGAAGCTTGCCCTGGTAGTGAAGGCAGAAGAGGTAAAGCTTCGAACAGACTCATAGCTGATAGCAAATCACCTCAACGAAAGCTTCCAAGCAAAAGGCGAGAAGATGGAGGCTTACCTTCGGAAGGTAAAGCAGCTAATAAAGAATTTACGAGCAGTCTAGGTGGAGCAGATCGCGAGGGGGAAGAATTTTCGAGCTAACATGATAGCTCGAATGGCCGCTACATCCGACCCTAAAATACCGAAGTCTATCCCCGCAGAAATCAAGACCTGCTCAAGCATCGAGCAGGAAGACGAGGTGATGAGTTTATCGTCGAGCAGCACCTGGATAAAACCAATTATTTTTTACCTCAAGGAATGAACATTGTCTGCCGATAAGAAGCAGGCACAGTAGCTGAAGTATAAAGCGGCTAGATATACTTTGATCGATGGGATCTTATACAGACAGGGATACACTCTCCCATTGCTGCGGTGTTTAGATCAAGAGGAAGCCGATTATGCCCTTCGAAAAATACATGAAGGGATCTGTGGGAACCACTCAAGCGCGAGATCTTTGGCTTTCAAGGGCTTAAGACAGGGGTACTTCTAGCCTCGCATGCATTAGGATGCACAGGAGAAGACCAAGAGCTACAAGAGTTGCCAAAGTTTTGCCAACTACATGACCTAGACTCCCGAGAACCTCACAGTGATGAATTCACCTTGGCCGTTTGCTCAATGGGGGATTGACTTGATCGAGCCACTACCAAAGGGGAGAGCATCTGCTACTCACGCCGTGGTGGCAATTGATTATTTCACCAAATGGGTCGAAATGGGAGTTTTGAGTAGTATCACATAAAGCAAAACCACTGACTTCATTTGAAAAAATGTGATTTGTAGGTATGGGATCCCCCACGTGTTGGTTACGGACAACGAGAGACAATTTGACAACAACAAATTTAGGGACTTCTACAAAAACATAGGGATAGAGCTGAAGTTTTGTTCTCCATCACAAGCCAACGGGCAAGTAAAAGCAGCAAACAAGACTATAAAACGCCTCTTGAAGACCAGACTCGGCGAGCAGAAGGGAGCTTGGGTTGACGAGCTGCTTGGTGTCTTGTGGGCTTACAGAACCATGCACAAAACTACCACAGAGGAAACCCCATTATCATTGGCATTTGTACATGAGGCAATCATCCCTGCCGAAATAGGGATGGGAACACACTGAACAGAGCACTTCAACGAGGAGCAGAACGATGAGCAGATGTGTACAGGCCTGGACTTGCTGGAAGAGAAAAGGGAAAGGGCCGCTGCAAAGATCACAGAGTATCAGCAGGGAGTGACTCGCTATTATAACTGAAACGTGCACATCCGCCGATTTCAAGTGGGAGATTGGGTACTTAGAAGAGTCAATCAGAACACAAAGGACCCCAGGCAAGGTGTGTTAGGACCGTACTGGGAAGGTCCCTATAGGGTCTCTCAAGTAGCCGGGCCGAGAGCATACCGGCTGACTCATCCAGATGGACGAGAAGTCAAGAGGCCATGGAACGCACAACATTTGATTAAATATTTCCTGTAAGTTTCCTCGTGATGTAAGCATTAATATCTAATTCCTTCCGAAATGGAGATGTGTAAAATCTTGAACATGTGTAAAAGCAAGAAAAATGCTTTCAATGTTAATTCAATAGAGACAAGTTGAAGCCAATAAGTTCGAACACAAAGTAAAGGCCAGAAGTCTCAAAGCCTAGCTTAAGGCGAGATGGTGCCAAGTGTGAGCCAATTACAGGCTCGAGCAAGATCGCGAAGATAACGTAAAGGCCAGAAGTCTCAAAGCCTAGCTTAATGCGAGACGGTGCCAAGCGTGAGCCAATTGCAGGCTTGAGCAAGATAAGCACACGAAGACAATGCAAAGGCCAGAAGTCTCAAAGCCTAGCTTAAGGCGAGACGGTGCCAAGCGTGAGCCAATTGTAGGCTCGAGCAAAATGAGCTCCCGAAGATGATGCAAAGGCCAGAAGTCTCAAAGCCTAGCTTAAGGTGAGACGATGCCAAGTGTGAGCCAATTACAGGCTCGAGCAAGATAAGCTCCCGAAGATAACACAAAGGCCAGAAGTCTCAAAGCCCAGCTTAAGGCGAGATGGTGCCAAGCGTGAGCCAATGGCAGGCTCGGGCAGAGTGGGCTCACAAAAAGTACAGGGGCTAAGCATAAGCTGAACATCGGCTCAAGCGGACCGAGCTCACAAGATAAACAGAGACCTTTAAGCCTAACTCAAGGCAAGAATCTGCCACGTATAAGCCAAGAGATGATACGAGCAGAAATGGAAAGTGCCCAACACTTATAAAAATTTACTTGGCAAGTGCACAAAGTCAATCTCACATGAAAATGCAAGGTAAAAATATACATACAGAAACGGAGGCAAATTGTCCAACATATATTCTTTATTAATCCATCAAAAATACAAGTACTAAAAAAAAATAGAGAGAGAGGGAGATCAATTGGCTTGAGCTTTGGGGCTAGCAGGTGGAGCTGGGTCCTCAGAGGGCAGAGTAGCTTTCGTGGCATCAGCAGCAGCAGGAGCAGTAGCAACAGCAGCAGGAGGAGCAGTGGCAACAGCAGCAGGAAGAGCAGCCTTTCGAGACTCGGCCAAGGCCTCAATAGGGGAGACTCCCGGCTCTTAATTCGGGGCATCGTGCCCGCTCATGTACTCCGCGACGGTCGCCCCGAGCTTAAATAGGTCTACTTCAGGATGCTCCTTGCTCAAGGCAAACACGAGGCAGCTATAGCTGAAAGACACCCCATCATTGTACTCTGTCATGAGCCTGTCTTCCAAAGAGTCCACCCTCTTCTGGAAACGAGAAGCCTCCTCCTCCATGGTCTTCTCAAAAGAGAACCTTTGTGTGTCCAAGTCCTTCCGAGCATTGAGTAGCTCATCCCGGACGAGAGACAGCTCCCTCTCATGCTGGAGGGCCTTGGAATCCGACATTGTTGCTTTCTCCTCCAGTTGGGTTCTCCTAGCGAACCTTCATTGCCTCCTCATCATTTTTCTCAAGGCTCCGTTTCAAGCTCTGAATTTCTACTCGGAGCTTCCTCTGGGAATCTTGAGTCTTGGCCTTGAATCTGGTAGCAACAGCAGCAGCACGAGAAGAGGCGGTAGAAAGCGCCGAGCAACTCATCAGCATCATAGGATTCCATCCCATCCAAGAACTTATCCTCCATCTGTCTGACAAAGTCCTTGACGTAGAGATCGGTGCGGTCGAGCCGCTCCTGCTCCTGCACTCGTTTTGATCGAGGCTCGAGCTGATGTTGCAGTCCTCAGACGTCTGCGGGCTGCACCCTCTTCTGCTCGCTCTGTCTCCTGAACTGGGGGGGCAGCTCGAACCGGCGAAGTGAGAGTATCGGTTCGAGGCCTTTTTAGCTGGAGCGGAAGAGCTGCTCACGCGTCCCGAGGTCCTTGCAGGCCTCTTTAACATATTGAGCACATCACTCATCTGTTCCTCTGAGACCAAGTCAAACTCCACAAAATTCTGTGCTGTGAATAGCTCCTTGCACGAGCTTGCGTTGTCGAGGGCAGTGTTGACATGCGCTCGAAGCTCTTCCCCAATCCTATAAGAGGCACTCTAAGATACTGCAACAACAACCAGGGCAAAATAGTAAGAAAAGATGCAAGCAGAAGAACCAAAATAAAAATTCGTTAGACAAGTGAACGACCTGCAGTGCGAAAATGACGAGGAACCAGAGGGATCCCCTCGGAGAGAGGTGCAGCATGCCCTCAATCTCCCCCAGCAAAGAAGAATTTGCCCTTCTAGTTGCCACCAGAAGTGGGGAGATCAGTTATGGGTTTCTTGCCCTTCAGGCTGGAAGTGAGGTAGTACCAGCCAGCATCCTTCCGGCTGCATTTCAACTGGTAGAGATGCTTTATCTCCTCTACCAAGGGCTCACCCAGATTACACCATCTCCACAATACATAGAGGCCAGATAAGACCCTCCACCCATTCGGGTTCAGTTGCCCCGAGGCCAACCGGAATCTGGACAGAATTCAGGCAAAATAAGGCTGAAGAGGCAGCCTGACCCCCCACCTAAAGCATTCCATGTGGAAGGTGGCATACCCCTGAGGAGGACGGCCGGGTATGTCACCCTTACCCAGCACCCACAAGTCCACATTGTCTGATATTTGATAGGTGTCCCTAAGCCTATCCAGATCCTAGTGTGTGGTTTCACACCTCATGGAGTCAATGGGATACCCCCCACTCCCTAACCGTTGGCTAACCCTTCCCCCCTGATGCGGCTGGGTCTCCACCACAGCTAACACCGCCTCTGAACTGGAATCTTTTGCTGGAATCATACTAAGGGGTTGAACATCACTTGAAGAAGATGATTCTTCAGACGACATCCTACGGGGTTGTTGGGTGTTTAGCATGCATCCTATAGGCAGAATCTACCCGGTGGAAATCGAGAACCCAGATAAACGAAAGACAAAAAATAACAAGAGAAGGGAAAGAGGTTTATACCTGAGCAAAGTTGAAGACGGGAAGTGACTGTAACGCCGAAGAAAAATATGAGAAGCACTGCAAGCGGTCAATTTTGGGTATGAGCAAAGATAAGCAATAGGAAGCACAGTAAAGAAAATCGAGGATTTTTAAAGAGGGGAGTGCGTCTCTTCAGCTGACATGATGCATCTCAAGAGACGCGACTGTTCAAGTAACGTCTCTTCAAAATTCAAACACACAGCCCGGATCGAGCCACATGTCTCGCATTAAATGTGAAATGATGGAAGCGGAAGATAGCTCAATACAGGAAGATAAAAAGGCCGAGAAGTCGGCCCAGACAAGAAGTTTCTAGTCTTATCTCGCTTCACTCCAAAAACTAGAAACTGGGGGACTGGTGTTTGGGTAATATCGAGCAGGTCTCCTCTAGGCCAACCCAGCTCGAGTAAAAGACCTCAAGGTCAACCCATCTCAAGAAAAGACCCAACCGCTGGCACGAAGATAGCCTTATTAGGCGTCAAAGCTGGTCAAGGTCGAGGAGTCCAAGACTGGTCGAACCCGAGCTCACCTTCCTGCTTAAGGTCTTCAAACCCTCAGGCATGACTCAACCACGCCAGTCGCGGCACGTAGGAAATGCAAGATCCAGATACAACCGGTTTGAGACAATCCAACCCGTCTCTCCAGTAACTCAATACGACGATCGATGCTTGAAAATACCCCACGCGGTATGGTGTCACGACTGTTACCAATGGCCAGCACACGCCCCCACAGTGTCATCATTCCATGTGCACATGCCCGACACTATGATCAGGCCATATGAGCCATGCCCACCAGACAGTCCCGCATTCCCAGGAAATGCCATAGTAATCCCGGCTGTCAGAGGGGCCCAGACACTATAGACGAAAAAAGTAAGAGAGGCGCGAGATTTGGAAAAATCTTAGATAGGTTCTTCTTCTTCTTCATCTTCTTCTTCATTTTTATTTTTCCGAGAAGGCGATTCCCACAAAAGGGAGACGAAAATATCCCTTCTATTCCTCCGGTCTCTCTAACTAAGAGGGATACAAAAAGAATAACCCGATCAGTGACTTGAGCGTCGAAGGGTTTTCGCCAGAACAACATCCGGCTATCCCTGACCCTGTTTTTGTGAGTACAGGCCCGAGGAGACTGCCGTTCCGGTGAATACAGAGGAATTGAAGTTGAAAGCAGTCCTGCTCGAGCTCGAGCGTACCGCGAGCATGAGTTTTTGATACTATTTGAGGGCACGCAGAAAAACTGCATCAACAGGCATTATAATGATGATGGATACTGCAACTCAAGTCTATAGAATTTTGAAGCATCCAAACCATGTATACCTTTCTCACATTGTTGGCGTTCTCGTAGCTAACAAGGTTTGTATGTTTGATTAAGTTATTTTTGTGTTGTTTGATGCATGATCTGAGGCAATTAAAATCATCTTTGTTGATTGTTCGCTAATAAAATTTTGGTTTGAATTGTATTTACTTGATGACTTGTATGAGAAATAATCTTGTGCCATTGTGTCTTCAAGCATCAAATTTCTGTTGCTCGGTGCAGTTTATTACACAACTTTTTGAAAAATTATTAGGGATTGTAAGAGACTTGGCCTAATTTTGATTTGCAGCTACACTTGAATTCTATTCATGAAGCTTTGCAGCTTCAAATATTAATTGGTTTTTGGAAATCCGGTGGCTAAAAAAGGAAGAACAATGTTGTGACGAAGTTTTTGTTAAATTAGAAGACTCTTAAGGTAAATCTATTAGTTCGTCAAAGAAGGCAACATTTTTTCATCTCTATTATATCATCCTCCAGATCTGCTGCATTTGAGATGGATCATACAAGGATATGAAATTGACATTGATCATCATGGGAGCACCTCAAACATGATCAAGCTAGAAAATAAAAGGCAGCATGCTCGGTTTCTCTTTTGCATTTATATTGAAGAAGTGTTGATTATTAATTGTTAAGTGTTGTAGGAAGCATATAGTGATTAAGTGTTGAATTATTAGGTTGTTTTTATTTCATTTGACAACTGATAGCTGATGAAGTGTGATATATATTAGTTAAAAAATAACTTGATTTTACAATATATTCGCGACCTTATAAACCATAATTCATAATTTAAATTCATAGATCATAATTCTCAAATCCTTAGAACCCATTTTGAATTATCAATATTTAAATGTATTTTTATATTTTAATGATTTTTTTATATTTTAATAACATTATCGGATATCCTCGTTAAAGAATTACATCTTATTATTAAAGAATTTATTTTACACATCACTCTTACTTTAATTATTATACATTATTAAATATATTTTTTTTTTAATTTTAAAATCAATTTCAATAAATCCCACCAAATAATATTTAAATAAATTTCATTTCCCACCAATATGTATTTTAAAAATTATCAAAAATTTCCTCTTGGTTTAATAAATACAATTTTAAAAGAAAATATTAAATTTAAATAATTTTTTATTATTAGTTTAATTTAATTAAATATGTCATCTTCCTATGATATAAAATAGTCATGTATAAAAAGGTGTTTATGACAAAAATTAGTCGGACAGAATTATGACAGATAATAAGTCATGTATCAAATGACATAAAAATGGTCATCTAGTTTTCTTGACATTAGAATTAAAAACGATCGTTGAACTGTCATATCATATATCAGATGACGAGTAAAAACCATTATAAATACCTTTTTTCTTAGTAATGTATAATTTGATTATAATTTGTATGAAATTGATGTTAAAATAAGTAATATGTTGAAATTTACTAATTTCATAAATAAGTTTTATAGAATGAAACGAAATTGATGATTGAAATATTAAGGGCTTCTATTGTATTTGTTCATACTTTTTCTCATTTCATGGAACAATAGTCTCTTAATAGGAACAATCAGAGACCATCTTAGGTTTAAAAGATAATATTTTCTCAATTTTGTATACAAGGTCAATTTTTGTTTTTCTACAAAGAATTTGAGGTCCACATTTCTCCACCTATAATTCTTATACAAGATTTTTTCTTAAAACCAATCTATTTTTTCTTAAAACCACCACATTTCATATTGTTTTTTCTTAAGAATTCGTTTCGCTAAAGATTTATTCTGTTCTAAAAGGACTCATTGGGAATCAACCTTCCACTTGATTTTGACATATTTACTACATATGTTAAGATCAAGAGCATTTCAATTGTTGTTGGTGCTTGTGTTTTTGGAAATGACAGTGTTGTTGCCTTCCCTGTGTTGCTGGAAATGAAAAGATCATGGTTCATTTGTCTTAAAACCGATAGGCTTCTACATGTTGCTAGAATTTGGTTTTATGTTGTTACAATACTCTTCTATTTATGTTGGACTTCTCACTTATGTTTGAATAAATTATGTTTGTTGACAATTATCAATAATTATTCAATGTTATTCATTTCATTTTCTTTTTCAGTGAATTTATAATTACAATATCCATCTTGATCATCTAATTAATTAGCTGAATTATGAAATTTTAATTTCTAAGTCAATTACAGAATTTTATTAAAATGATAACGGTTACATAGTAGAAACAAAATTGTCATTCTCATTAATTATAATTTCTATTTCTGAATTGATTGTAAAGAAAATTCAAATCTAAGACTGAGACTCCATCTTTGTCTCACTAAAATCCATTTCCAAATTAATTGTACATAGTTTCAGTCTTAGAGAGACAAAGTGATGATATAATTAATTCGGAAATGGAAATTATAGTTAATAAGAATTTTGTTATCATCACTTTGTCTCGGTAAAACTGAGACACCATCTTTGTCTGACTATAATTCATCATTTTTTTCATATGTTTCTAGCTCATTTGATACTTAAAAATCATTAACCATTACTTAAAAATTTATTATTCATTACTCGAACACCATTTCTCACTCAAAATTCAAAAATCTTGAAATTAAACTTATTTGACCGAACCTATTTCTTCAAATCTGACTCATTGTTTGCTCATTTTTTATCAAATTGAATCCACATATTGCTATAGTACACTCATGTCTTCACTTTAATCAGTTTACTTTTACAAATTTAGCACTTGGTATTTTCATATATCTATGTAACTTTGGTAATATAATTTCTTTTTTAATGATTTAATATTAACCTAAAATGATAGCCCAATTGGTGGCTCTCTTATAGTGCAGGCATTATGGAAATGATTCATATAACTCATTATAGAATATTTTTATTGTAGAATTCAACTTATAGCTATTGTACTTATCTTTATATGCAAATAGTTACACATAAATAATTTTAATCTTAATATTATATCATGGGGAGTCATTGCACTTATTTAGTTTGGCCATTACATACACATGTCTTGACAATATAATTCTAGAGCACTTAATCTAGGTATTTTAAAAAAAAAACAGTATTTAAAAGGAAATATGATTTCATAAAATGAGTTCTTTTCAAAGCTTATGAACAAAATAGAAAATGTTTTTGAGATTGAATTATTGCATTTAATTTGTTTATTCATTGTTGCATTTATTGATATTAAATTGTTTGAAGTACTTGTTAGAATTTTTTTGTGATATTATTATCTAATTTTTTAAATACCCAATTCACACCCCTTTTGGATTACTAAAAAATATAATTTCAAGTTGCAAATAAATAATTGTATAACCCAATTTTAGAACATTATTATTTATTTAATTTTATTAGTTAATATGACTCATATAATGTTAAACTTAAACGATAAGTACATTGTAAAACAATTGACAAGCTAATGACTAATATAAGTCACTAAAGAACATATGAGATTGTGTTCTTTTTTTTTTTTAATGTTAATATGGAGAGTCATTTCACTTACTTGGAATAACCATTATATTTGCTTGCTTATCAATATAATTCATTGTGTTATTGTACCAATTACAATATTTAATACTACAATACCATTTTGATGAACATGAAATCTGAACATTATGCATGTCATTTCAAAACCGCTAACCACTTAATGAAAACAGCTAGCCGTTTTGGAATAGAATGCATTTCATTTTAGAAACCTGTTTAATGAAAATGGTTAACTGTTTTGGAACAGAATGAAAGTTATTTTATAGATCAATGAATATGAAATAAATGTCATTACTTCTTGATATTGAAACCACTAAACTTGAAACCAACATAACTTGAAATTTAGAGCAATAAACATGAAACATAGAATCATAAAATTGCAAAGCTAAAAATCATGCAAATAATAGACCAATAAATATAAAATATATACCATTAATCTTGATATTGATATAGAGACCATTAAACTTGAAATTAATATAACTTGAAACTTAGAGTAATGAACATGAAATACATAATCAAATACTTGTAATCCTAAAAATCATGCAAATCTTGGATAAATATGAAACATATATCATTAATCTTGATATTGATATTGAGACAATTAAACATGAAATTAACATAACTTCAAACTATGAGCAATGAACATAAAACACAGAATCAAAAACTTGCAATCTTAAAAATCATGCAAATCTTGGATAAACAAATATGAAACACAAACCATTAATCTTGATATTGAGATGATTAAACATGAAACCAAAATGACATGAAACTTATGAAAATGAACATAAAGTTTGGGATCATTAACTTGCAATCCTAAAAATACGTAAATCATAGACCAATCAATATGAAGCACCTACTATTAATTCAGATTTTGGGACTATTAAACTTGAAACCAAAGTAACTTGAAACTTAAGGCAATAAAATGAAATACAGGATCATTAACTTGCAATACTAAAAAGCATGCAAATCATGAACTAATAAATACGAAACAACTACTATTAATCTTAATATTGGGATAATTAAACTTGAAACTTAGGGCGATGAATATAAGACATAGGATCATTAACTTGCAATCCTAAAAATCATGCAAATCATGGACTAATAAATATGAAACACCTACCATTAATCTTAATATTGAGATCATTAAACTTGAAACCAAAAGTAACTTGAAAGTTAGGAGCAATGACATGAAATATAGAATCATTAACTTGTAATTCCTAAAAATCATATAAACTGTGGATTAATAACTATGAAACACTTACCATTAATTATGATATTAGGACCATTAAACTTAAAACCAAAATAACTTGAAACTTAGGGCAATAAGAATGAAATATATAATCATTAAATTGTAATCCTAAAAATCATGCAAATCATGAATTAATAAATATAAAACAATACTATTAATCTTAATATTGAGACTATTAAACTTGAAATTAAAGTAACTTAAAACTTAAGGTAATGAACATGAAATATACAATCATTAACTTGCTATCGTGAAAATATGTAAATTATGAAATAATAAATATGAAATACCTACCATTAATCTTAATTTGGGATTGTTAAACTTGAAACCAAAGTAACTTGAAACTTAGGTTAATGAACATAAAACATGGGATCATTAACTTGAATCTTGAAAATCATGCAAATTATAAACCAATAAATATGAAACACTTACCATTAATCTTAATATATTGACAATTAAACTTGAAACAACGTAATATAAAACTTAGGGCAATGAATATGAAACATATAATCATTAACTTGCAAACCTAAAAATATGCAAATCATGTACCAATAAATATGAAACACATATTATTAATTTTGACATAGTGACCATTAAACTTGAAACTTATTTTTTATTATTATAAAACTAATTTTTTAGTATTATGTGGCCTTTATTGCTAAAATAATTAATATTTTATTATTATATTTATTTATTATTTTTTATGTCATTAAAGGCCTTACCGATTGCTCCAAGGTTTTTTTTTCTCAAATGGTAGCCAAACAATGGCAAAGTTCTTTATTTTTTTTCTTGATTGCATGTACCTCATACATGCATGTACTATAGCAAAGGCCTTACGATTTCCATGATTATTACATACTACATTTATGTATTCTTTTTTATGTCAATTACTCAATTTAAAAGTTAAGTAATTTGTTCATGTTCTTACATAGAGTTTGAAGAAATCATATATAAAAATTACGTTTAGTATCATGTATTCTTTTAATGATAGTTGTTTGATTTAAAGTTTGAATAATTTAATCATGTTCTCACTTATAGTTTGATGAAAGTGGTATATTGAAATGATATAATTATTTTAAATTAAGCTACTTTCAAAAAATATTATCCATTCATTGAGTTTTATAATCACCTCGTTTTACTATAATTTTTACTCCTACAGGGGATTTACACTATAATAGTAGACCCAGTAGTTATACTTATTTTTAGCTATGGCTACACAATGGTGCCAAGATTCATAGGTGTTATTATTAAAACATTTTGGATTGTATAATTTATTATGATTATTAGGGATGATTGATGTATTTTTTACATTTATGTTTAAGTGGTATTTGATATTTATTGTTAAGGAAGTTGATCGACGAGATTGGTTATATATTGAACTATTTTGAGAATGTTTATTTTATTAATTTGTAGGTTTAGGAATGTCATACATATAGGAGAAATTTTACCAAATTTTCGGTAGAATCTTTATTAATAATTTTATAATTATCCATGTTAGACGTAACCAAACAGATTTGCCCTTAGAGTTCAGGGCCAATCATTTCAGTTGGTATTAAAGCATGGTTTTAGATTCTGCAAAATTTATTATTTTAGTAAGAATAAGTTTTATTAATTTTAGGTGGGAATTAATATTTTGTAGGTACCATCATGTCTTGTTGTAGTAGTAATCTTATTTATGTCTGTGACCGTAGTCGTACTAAGCTAGTAGATAGGTTGACCTCAGGTATTGCACCTCAAAGGGAAAGTAAAGCTATGGCAAGGGAGTAGTTAAATCTTTGACGCATGGAATTGCATAAAAAGCACCAGAGAATGTCCCGACACTACAAGAATATTGGCCTTTAGCGACGAATATTTTTTTGTCGCTAAAAGCCTCTTTTAGCGATAAAAATTTTTGTTCGTCGCTAAAAATAATGAAAAAATAATAATATTTAATTAATATTTTCAGCGACGAAGATTTCATCGCTAAAAGTGATATTTTGCGACAAATGACTATTTTCATCGCAAAAAAATTTAGCGGGAAAAATAAAATATTGGCGCCAACTTCTTTAGCGACAAAAATGCAATATTGTGCGACAAAACTTTTTGTCACTGAAAGTAACTATTTTGCGTATCGACGATTTTTATTTATTGCTAAATACATATAGCGAGCAAATGGTGTTTGTCGCTGAAAATGGGTTTAGCAACGATAGTTTTCGTCGCAAAATCTGAGTTATGGCAACCAAATGCTTTTCGTCGCTAAAACAATGTTTGGCGACGAAAAGACATTCGTCGCAGAAAAGACTTTTAGCAACGATAATAATTCCGTCGCTAAAACAGTTTTTGGCAACAAAAAAAATTGGTCGCAAAAAAAATATTTAGCGACAACAAATATTTTTTCGCTAAAAGGGCATTTAGCAATGAAACTCTTTTCGTCGCAAAAACTATTTATTTAACTCTTTAAGTTGACTTGTCATATATTTCTATAAAATCAAATCTCGTGACATTGCTCATTTGATCTCATTTGGGATTTTCAAATGTTCCGAATCTCGACCCGAAGAGTAAATTTGAAATAAAATTTTTTTTTTCTTTTCACATCCTCAATAGGCTGAAATCTTAAATCCCGATTGAGATTCAAGGAATTTTACAAACCCTAGGAAAAACTAATAAATTTTTGTAAATTTAAGTCAATTGACTTATTATTACTATTAGTTTTTTTCTAAGACTTACAAATATTCTTTAATGGAAGGCTTATGACTACTCGTGTTTGGAAACTTTTAGTTATAAGTGATGCATTGCTCATTTGATCGTGCGCTTCTTAATTTCAATATAATAATTAAATGGTAGGTAGTTCAATTTAGTTTAAAGATGGAATACTTATATATATTTTGATGAAAATTATGAGCTAGTATATAATATTGCATATATTTTAAAGGTTGAAATTAAAATTAACTCGTATTGTCTATAGAATATATAATTAAATTTATGAACAAGTATAATGTGGTTAATTTTTTTTTTAAATCATTTAAACTTAAAATAAAATATTTTTTCAGATAAGATTTTTTATAAAATATAATTTCTTATATTTTATGTAATTATAAATTATCAATTCAATTTAATTATATAAAATTAGATTTTTATAAAATATAATTTATTATAAACCAATTGGTTTTATGAATTTAATAAAAATTATTATTTAATTAAAAATTATAAAAGGCAAAAATCAATATCGGCAATTCCAAACTTAAAATAAAATATATTTTCAGATAAGATTTTTTATAAAATATAATTTCTTATATTTTATGTAATTATAAATTATCAATTCAATTTAATTACATGAAATTAAATTTTTATAAAATATATTTTATTATAAACCAATTGGTTTGGTGAATTTAATTAAAAGTATTATTTAATTAAAAAAATATAAAAGGCAAAAAGCAAATCGGCAATTCCTCTCTATTTTTCAACACTAAATTACAAATCCCTCCATCTATCTCTCTCACACTCACGGTCTCACTCTCACCAAACACAATTGACACGATCGAAGACTTCAAGGTCAGGCGCTGCTTTAGTGGGCCTTTATTCACAAAATCCATTCGATCATAGCCATCCAATTGCTGGTGACAATCGCAGTGGCAGCCATCGTGGTTTCGGTGCATCCGATTTCACACTTCTTTTCGAGTACTAGGGCCAAGCTTGCTCTCTATATTGAGCTAATAATCACGCCTTTCATTGGTTCATTTTTGTTTTGAATTTTCATGATTTTATTTTATTTTTTGGCAGATTGGCTACTTGTCTATTTGTGTTTTACATATTGTAGTTTGCGCCTTGTACATTTACATGGTACAGCACTTAAGAATTTGATTAAAATTGCTACTATCTTATAAGAGTTAAAATCTAATTAAATAATTTGATGGGCTATTGTCTTATGCTGCTATTTGCTACTGATTCTGCTGTTTTTCTGCCATTTACTGTTGTTTCTACTGTTATTTCTCTTTTTTTTTCTGTTTCTACTTATATTCACTGCTATTTGTTGTTAGTTTTGCTGTTTTTTATTAGATAACTTTATTATTTGGTGTTTTTATGTTGTTTTTGTGTATTTTTTGATGGGCTATTGTCTCATGCTGCTATTTGCTACTGATTCTGTTATTTTTCTACCATTTACTGCTTTTTCTACTGTTATTTCTTTTTTTTCTGTTTCTACTTATATTCATGCTATTTGTTGCTATTTTTGCTATTTTTTATTAGAACACTTTGTTATTTGGTGTTTTTATGCTGTTTTTGTGTATTTTTGATGGGCTATTTTCTCATGCTACTATTTGCTACTGATTCTACTGTTTTTTCTGCCATTTACTGCTGTTTCTATTGTTATTTATTTTTTTCTGTTTCTACTTATATTCATGCTATTTGTTGTTGTTTTTGCTGTTTTTATTAGATAACTTTATTATTTGGTGTTTTTATGCTGTTTTGTGTATTTTTTGATGGGCTATTGTCTCATGCTGCTATTTGCCACTGATTCTGCTATTTTTTTTGCTGTTTTTCTGCCATTTACTGCTGTTTCTACTGTTATTTCTTTTCTTTTCTGTTTCTACTACTGTTATTTCTTTTCTTTTCTGTTTCTACTTATATTCACTGCTATTTATTGTTGTTTTTATTGTTTTTATTAGATAACTTTGTTATTTGGTGTTTTTATGCTGTTTTTGTGTATTTTTGATGGGCTATTGTCTCATACTGCTATTTGCTACTGATTCTGCTATTTTTCTACCATTTAATGCAGTTTCTACTGTTATTTCTTTTTTTTCTGTTTTTACTTATATTCACTGCTATTTGTTGCTGTTTTTACTATTTTTTATTAGATAACTTTATTATTTGGTGTTTTTATATTGTTTTTGTGTATTTTTTCTGTTATTATTGTTGCCAATAAAATTTTTACTCTTTCTATTATTTTTGCTAGTTTTTACTCTTCACAGTTCTTCAAAACTAAAATTATTCTGATTTGCAGCTGTTATTTGGGTTTTTTTTTAATGTTTTCCTGTTTCAACTAGTATTTGGTCTTTTTTGCTGTTTTTTTACTACTTTTGTTATTATTTGGTAATTTTTGGCTGTTTTTGGATAATTTTATTTGCTGTTCTTTGCTGTTTTTATTGGATAAATATGTTATTTACTATTTTGTTGCTCTTTGCTTTTTATGTTGTTTGCACTTGCCCTGTTTTTAATGCACCAATGTTCATAGAAATAAAAATTGGTTGTCATTTGGTTTTTTTTTTCCTATAGAGAAGAGGAGGCCAGCCAGTTCCTAAATCTTCAAGCAAATTTTCGCTCAACACTCACATCTATTAGTAAGCAAATTAGGGAAATTTCAAGTGAGTTTTTAGCTGTCATATTTAAATTAATTGTGTAATTTCTTTCTATTATGATTGTTGCCAATAAATTTTTAACTGTTTCTATTATTTTTGCTAGTTTTTACTCTCTTCACAGTTCTTAAAAACCAAAATTCTTGTGATTTGCAGCTGTAATTTAGATTTTTTAATTGTTTTTTCCTGTTTAGACTATTATTTGGTCTTTTTGCTGTTTTTTACTATTTTTGTTATTATTTGGTAATTTGTGGCTTTTTTTTATAATTTTATTTGCTGTTCTTTGCTGCTGTTTTTATTGGATAAATATGTTATTTACTATTTCGTTGCTTTTTGCATTTTATGTTGTTTTCACTTGCCCTGTTTTTACTGCACCAATGTTCATAGAAATAAAAATTGATTGTCATTTCGTAATTTTTTTTTCCCGCAAAGAAGAGGAGGCCAGCCAGTTCCTAGATCTTCAAGCTAATTTTTGCTCAACACTCACATCTATTAGCAAGAAAATTAGGGAAAATTTTCAAGTGAGTTTTTAGCTGTCATATTTAAATTAGGTTTATATTTCTCTATAAGATGTTGAATTCAAAGATTTTTTTTCCTGAGATATATGTTGCATTATCTTTTAGAATTAAATTAATGCTTTTTGTGTGTTCTAGTGCTTATATACTTTTTTGGGTGTTTATTTTTTGTTAATGAAACATTGTTTAAAAATTAATGAAACACTAATATGAATAGGATTTTATTTGGTTAAGATGTCAACAATGGATAAAAGTTGGATGCAACTTAAAAATAAACTTTGTGATGAATATCAGAATGGTGTTAAATTATTTATGAAAGCTGCAAAGAAGTGTGCAGATGAGAATAATTGTGTTTGTTGTCCATATCAGAAGTGTTTGAATGCAATTTTTAAACTGCTAAATGTAGTTTATGATCATTTGTACAAACCGGGGATCTCACCTACCTATGATATATGGGTTTACCATGGTGAAAAACGTGAGTCTAGTTCACTTTCAGCTAGGGAGGAATTAGAAACTGCAGACAATAGCAATATTGATCATGATCATGATGACATATTTGATATTCTCGATGATTTACGGGGCCCGATGTCAGAGTTTGATGTAGAACCACCTAATGTGGGTGCATACACATTTCATTCTGAATTGGACGATTTAAATACTTGTGAAGTGAGTGGCTTGTTAAATGATGCTCATAAGATGCCATTCTCTGGAGCACGATTATCATTATTAAGTTTTATTGTCAGATTAATGCATATAAAAGTCCTTAATCTGTGGAGTAACAAATCAATGGATATGTTACTGAAATTATTGATTCAATTCTTACCTGAGGGGACAGAGATGGCAGGAAACCTGTATGATGTCAAAAATATGTTGAAAGGATTGGGGTTGAGTTATGAATTTATTCATGCTTGCAAGTATGATTGTGTGTTGTTTTGGAAAGAAAATGAATCAATGGATAAATTCTCAGTATGTGGTGAACCGCGATATAAATATTGTAGTCAAGGGAGGAATGTACCACAAAAAGTTTTACGATATTTTCCTTTGAAACATAGACTACAACGATTATTTATATCGCGGCACACAACAAGTGATATGAGATGGCACCATGAGAAGCGGGTGGGTACAGATGGTATTCTGAGACATCCGGCAGATGGTGAGACATGGAAAGATTTTGACAAATTGTATCCTACATTTGCAAAAGACCCGCGTAATGTGAGGTTGGGACTTGCAACTGATGGATTTAATCCTTTTGCGAACATGTATAACTCTACCAGTATGTGGCTTGTTATATTGATGCCTTACAATCTACCACCATGGAAGTGTATGAAAGAGCCATTCATGTTCATGTCATTGCTCATACCAGGGCCTCATGCACCAGGGAAAGATATTGATGTTTATTTAAGGCCTTTAATTGATGAATTAAATGAATTATGGGCTGTTGGCATAGATACCTATGATGCTTCAACTAATTGTAGGTTTCTGATGCGTGCTGCATTGTTATGGACAATTAAAGATTTTCCAGCCTATGGTGTTTTGTCTGGCTGGAGTACAAAAGGATATAAAGCTTATCCTGTGTGTAATGATAAAACCTCCTCTATAAAGTTGCGAGATAAAATTGGATACATGGGACATCGTCGATTCTTACCATGTGGCCATTCATGGCGTAGGAATTTGGAGTTTAATGGAGAGATAGAAAGTGACCCTTCACTAAAAGAATATTTTAGGAATGACGTCTTGAAACAATTTGAGCATGTCAAAGATTCAAAGCCTGGGAAACATCCTAATAATAGAGACAGGAAGAGAAAAAGAAAGCCAGAGGAGTTAAATTGGACTAAAAAAAGTATTTTTTTTTTAGTTAGAGTATTGGGCAAAGTTAAAGCTTCGGCACAATCTCGATGTGATGCATATTGAGAAAAATATATGTGAAAGTCTTGTAGGGACGCTATTGAACATTGATGGGAAAACAAAAGATACTGTCAAGGCAAGACAAGGCTTAAAGGATATGGGTATTAGGAAAGAGTTACAACTAAAATCACAATCCAATGGGTACTTAAAGCCTCATCCTTGTTACACTTTAACCTTGAAAGAAACGCTGGAATTTTGTCAATTCTTGAAATCAATTAAGTTTCCGGATGGCTATGCATCTAACATTGGTAGATGTGTAAGTGTTAATAATGGTAAGTTGTCTGGTTTAAAAAGCCATGATTGTCATGTCTTATTGGAGCAACTACTACCAATTGGAATACGCCCGCATTTAAAAAAGGAAGTGTGTGAGGCCATTGTAGAGTTAAGTAATTTTTTTCAACAATTATGTGCGAAAACAATTACTGATGAAACTATTGTTGAGTTGGAAAAAGGAATTGTCTTGATACTTTGCAAGTTTGAGCGTATTTTTCCACCAATATTTTTGGACATAATGATACACTTAGCTGTACATTTGCCTAAAGAGGCAAAATATGGTGGTCCAGTTGCCTTTAGGTGGATGTATCTAATTGAAAGGTAATTATTCTATTATAATTGTTTATTTTCATGTATGTCATTGTAGTATTCAATTATATCTAACCAATATAACTTTGATTATTACTAGAGCTTTAGGTAAATATAAGAAATATGTCAAGAATAAAGCTCGTCTAGAGGGGTCCATTGCAGAAGCTTACATTGTTAATAAGGCATTGACTTTTTGTTCAATGTATCTCAATGAAATTGAAACAAAATTTACTTGACCTGAGCGAAATCCTAATAGTGGGGATCAAAGGGATGGATTTTCAATCTTTTCACAAAATGCTCGACCATTTGGGCTGGTTGGATTTAAGGAATTGTCACAAGATGATATTAATAAAGCTCACTAGTTTGTTCTAAACAATTGCGATGAAGTACAACCATACTTAAAGTGAGTTACCCTCTTTAGCTTATGTGCTTACTAGTAGAAATCTATTGGATATATATTAACAATCATTAATTACTGTAGTGAACATTTGAGACTGATGGAAATGGAGGGGAGAATAAATTTGCTTGACAAAAGCTATTTCCAAAATGGTTTGAGTCTCGTGTAAGTATTTTTCTTATTATAAAATGTAATTTCTTTACTATAAAATATTAATTAGCATTAGCGAGATAGAATTTGATGCATGTGTTTGTTACATAGGTAAGAGAAATGTGTCATCAAAGATCCTTGGATGATGAACACAATGGGTGTTCATCAGCATTTGGGCCAGATCCCATAGTATATAACTATTCGGGTTGCAATGTCAATGTAGTATGTTTTCTTATAAATGAAAGGGATGACCGTCGTACAACCCAAAATAGTGGAGTAATTGTATCTGGTTCACATAATGATGACACCATTGATTTCTTTAGAGTTTTAGTGGATGTCATTGAGTTAGTGTATTTGTTACGGCATCGGGTTGTTTTGTTTAAATGTAAATGGTTTGATGTTGATTCGAAGAAGAAAAGAGTACGCAAGGATTATCATCTTACATCAATCAATGTTACTCGGACATGGTATGATGAAGATGCCTTTATATTATCAACTTAAGCTCGATTGGTAATGTATATTGATGATCCTAAACTTGGTAAAGGGTGGAAAGTAGTGGAAAAAATAAATCAAAGAGGTGTGTGGGATATCCAAGAGAAAAATGAGGGGAATGATGACAATATTGATCATGATGCATATGAAGAGGATGGGGACCAATGTACTAACTTGGATGGTTATGTTGTTTCTATGTCACAGGAAGATAGTTTTGATGAACAATCATTTAGTGGGGATGATGTTGCTGCAGATTTAATTGATACCCAACTTGTGCAAAAATCTCTACATGATGATGAATTTGTTGAAGTGATTTCAGATGATGATGATGAAATTACTGAAAATTGTGAACTTGTACAAGATTTAAATGACGCTGATTTGGACTGAAACAAACTTGAAGTATATAGGGTAAATAATTTCATACTTATTTTTATTATTGAATTAATCTAATTAGTAAATTAATCTAAATGGTGAATTAATATTTTCCTTATAGCAATTGCTGATTATTTTACTTTTCTTTGCTAAGTTATTACAATCTAATTTATTTTGAAATGACATATTTTGTCTTACAAATGGCTCCAGGTTTACGTAAACGTTCCATTCCGTCTACTTCTTCTGCACAGAGTACTCTAACTTTGCGTGATGAAACAACTCCTCACACTATAGAGGATTTGCAAGATGTTCGAAGTAGTGTAGGTAATAAACTTGAACTATAGGCTATCTAACTTATTTTATTCAATAATTGATTGATTTTCTATCTTTATTTCATAGAGCAACTTTGAGATTATTAATGTTGAAACTTAATTTAATTGATTAATTTTCTACTGGTCATTTGAGCTCAGCATTGATTATGTTTATATTTCCTTAATTATTATCTGTATGTGATTATAGTTATATTTTATTTTGTGGTTTTTTTTTCTTTTATATAGGTTCACCTCCAGAAGTGCGAAGTTCCCGAGGCCCTACACGAGGTCTTAATACAATGGTTATGGTGAGGTTAAAGGGTCAAATAGCTATCACTATCTCGCCAATTACGGAGGAACAAGAAGGAACATATTGTAAAGAATTGATTAGCAGTTGTGGTACAATTGTCCGAACCCGTGCACCACTTGGCGTAGTGTCATGGTCGAAGATTCCTTGGGATGAGAGGGTGGATTTATTCAAATGTTTACTTGTATGCAAACTTTCTTAACAATAATGTTATAGTCGACATGTTTGTTACAATCATATATGAATAATCTTTTACTTGCTTTTATTCATTGATGCAGGAGTGGTTTGATATAGACCTAGATCAACTGCATGTTTTGCGCTATTTGAACAAAATAATGGTTGAACGATATGCTGATTATCGATGCAAGACATTGAGGAAGGCCTATAAAAAATATCCACCAAGTGAGGCAGGTAGACATCCACCAAAAGATGTCAAACAAGAGGATTCGGACAAATTATGTGATCTTTGGGAGAATGACATGCATAAGGTATGTAATAAAACAAAATCTATTTATAAAATATTGTTAGTATTTTTAAGTTGTATATTTTTTTTTAAAAGAAAGAGAATGTTATTTGATGATAGGAAACTTTTGGAAGCTTATGTTTTTGGAGAAAGTTGAGTATTTTTGTTATTTGTGTTGAAAAAAAAAGTAGTATGAAAAATGTTTTCACATTGGTTTTATTGCAGGAAAGAAAAACTTTAGACACGATATTTCTTATAACATCTTTAGTTTCTTAATTAGAAGTTGCGCTATTCATTTTTTATTTTTAATCAAATTTGTTTCCCTTGTTGCTTTAACTATGGTTGATATTAACTTGTACTGTTTTGAACACAATTTGTGTTACAAGTTGCTAGTAAGTTAATTAAGTGATGCAAGTGACGCTTGCTTTTAAATATTATTAATTAAGTGATATTTAATTGAATAGTGAAATGGTGAATGGGTGCTTGAGGCCCCAAATATGATTTTGTCAAGTTGAGGTGATATAGTTGATATGAAAATTTTATATTTCAATTGCAGGAAGTGTTTATTATATTTGTGAATTTTGATAAATTGGAAGTTCTCATATTTTCAGGGAGGGTCATGTCGAAATTTTTCTAGAAATTCATGATATCTTGCATATCATCCTTATAAATTTATTTACTTGTTGAATTTTAGTCCAATATATTTTCTATGGTTCTATGTGATTCATTTATTGATATATAGAGGTTGAATACATCTAGTAAAATATGGGAATATTCAATTAAAATTTTATAAAGATACTTTTATATTTTAATTTTTACAAACTTTATATAAAAAATCTTTTTTTGTGCTATTATTTTTAGAAAAGGTGCAAACTAAATGCAGAAAATAGGAGCAAACTTCCTTTCAATCATCGTGGGGGATCAAAACCATTTAAAGTTCATTATGAGAATGTATAATGCCTCTTATTTTATGCTATGTCATTACTTCAAAGTGTTTATGTTTCTAATGTTATAAATATTTTACAAATTTTGTTCACAGTCTTCTGAGTCAGGCGAAGTGCAAAATTTTTCAGATTTTTTTCTTTCTACTCATTACAATGAAAAAAATGGGTGGATCAATTCAGAGGCACAATCTGCACATATAAGATTTTTTTTTCTTATTTAATTTAAGAATGTTTACATAATTTAATTTATTTTAAAGTGATTTTTTTTATAGGAAAAAATGGTTGAGTTACATCAATTGTCTCAAGCTGATGGATCTCAACCAATTAGTGATAAAGAGATGTCTCAGCAAGTATTTAGAGACAAGTCAAACTATTACAGGATACTTGCAAAACGAAGGCGGGCTCGTCATAATTCTTAAGTTCCATCATCCAATGAGCAGGCATTGCGCAATGAGTTAGAAACCACTCGGTCTGAGTTACAGACAACTCAAGATCGGTTACAGACAACTGAGAATGAGTTGCTGAATACAAAAGATCAGTTACAATCACAGCAATTCAAGATTAATGACTTGTCTAAGTAGCTGAAGAATGTTACATCATTTTTAACAACATTGGCACCAAGCCAATTTGGCTCTTCATCATAATTTGTTGTGTGCCGTTCTAACTTTAACTTATAATTTGTAATCAGAATTTCATTATAGTTGCACCATTATGAAAGTTAATGATATTAAAATTGACTTTTTAATATTATTTATTTGATTAATAATTTTGTATTTTAAAAATTTAATTGATTTCATTAATAATAAAAAAAACAAAGACTTTTATAAAAATATAAATAAAATTAATTCTAAGCACATGTGGCGACCAAATATGATATTGTAAAAGAAAGACTATTAGCGACGATATTTTTTATCGCAAAAAAGTCCACAAAGCTTTTTGGTTTTAGTCGCAGGAAAACATTTTGGCAACGAAAATATTTTTGTCCCTGAAAATGGTTTTGGCGACGAAAGTATTTTCGTCGCTGAAAATGGTCAGAAAATGGTTTTGGCGACGAAAACATTTTGTCACAGAAACACTTTTTTGTGTAAATGTTTCATCGCTTTAACTCAATTTCACAATGAATTTGATTCAAAGCAATCACCCTTTGGTGACGAATCGTTTCATCGCAAAAATGATTTTTGGCGACGCAAAACACTATTTTTTACGACAACTATTTTCGCCGCTAAAAATGGTTTTAGCGACGAAACCTTATTTCTACAACTACATGAGCGACAAATTTGGTCGTTGCCTTTGGTCATTTTAGCGACGAAATACGTTGCATCTCTAAAAGGTTTCGCGACGAATTTTATTATTCGTCGCCAAATACCTAGCGCGACGGTGCTATTGCATGCAGTTTCAGCGACGAAAGTGTTCGTCGCTAAAACCCTTTTTTCTTGTAGTGCGAACATTGAACAGTCATTTGATAAGCTAGCTGAAATTAAATTAGAGTGCATAATAAAACTTAAGCGCATGCAAGTAATACAAGCATTGTTAAGTGAGTGAAAAAGTTTAAGAGCAAGGAACTTTGATGGTTCTAGAAAGGCACCTAAGGTTGAGTCATGGTTTGTTAAGTTAAAGTATATATTTATTGTGATTAAGTGTTTAGAGAAGGACAAACTTTCCTTTACCACTTTTTCACTCAATGATAGAGCTTGAACCACTAGATTATGGTTTAGTTGCAAGTATACCTATTGAAGAGTCACTATTCACTAAAAGTGTGTATTAGAATTGTGTGATTGGAATGCATGAGTATGAATTTGAGGCAAACTTGATCCTTTTAGGCATTTAAGACTTTGGTACTATTTTAAGCATGGATTGGCTTGAATCTCACTATACCACTGTAGATTGTTTCAAAAAAGAAGTTATGTTTAGAAAGCTAGGGAAAGATGACATAAAATTCTGTGAGTAGTGCAAAATTTTTTATTCACATGTCATACCTGCCATTTATGCTAGACGGTTGCTAAGAAAAAGGTGTTCAGCTTACTAACACATGTGATAGATACAAGAGTTGAGATTTGAGGATGTTGTAGTAAGACAAGATTTTTTAGATGTATTTCCAAATGATCTCAATATGATGCATCCTAAAAGGGAGATTGAATTTTCTATTGATTTAGTCCCTTGGACATCACTTATATTTATTTTATTGTTGATGACTCTAGGAAAAATGAAGGAATTTAATGATCGATTATAAATATTAGTGGATTAAGAGTTTGTTAAATTTGGCGTCTCCTCGTAGGGAGCTCCAATCTTATTTGTTAAGAAAAAGGATGGTACATTTAGTCTTGACTTCATGTAGTTGAATGAAGTTGTAGTACACAATATGTATCCACTTCCACATATTAATGAATTATTTGATCAACTTCAAGGTGTGAAATTATTTTCTAAGATTGTTTTGCATTCGGGGATATCATAAACTTAGCATTTAAGAAGTCAATATTATTAAAAACACCATTTATGGCCTATTATGGACACTATGAGCTTTTGGTGATGCCACTTGGGTTAATTAATACTCCAATAACTTTTATGAATCTCATGAATAGGGCATTTCACCTTTGTCTATATCAGTTTGTGATTATGTTCATTGATAATATTTTGACGTATTCTCAGAGTTTGGGGCGAATCGTTTCAATAAATCTTAGCATTTAATTTTATCCAATGGTTGAAATTTAAAGTTCAGATAATAAGTTTAATCTAGGTGATTTAATGAGAAAACTAATTTTAATTCTGAACTGAAACTTTCTTCAATTTCCTTTTTGATGTAAATAATTAAATAGGTTGCAAGAAATTTATTTTCATCTTATTTTAAAGACTTGTCTTTATAATCTTCCTAGTTGATAATTTTTTTTTCTGTAATTGTCAATTGAAGGTGACAATATAAGACAAATTAGTCTATCCATTAGATGATAATAACGATTTTCTTGTTTCCACCAATCCTCAACATAAACCAAACATTGAAAATAATCTTTTTGGAATGAACATTGAATTAAAAAGGAGAGTTGTGAATAAATATTTAGATTTGAGTTTTGCTATTTTGGGAATTTAATGGTTTGGAAGGGAGAGAGCCACCAAAATGTTGCTGGATCTTTTTATTGGCTATGTATACTTGTGTAAGGTTGGAAAGTTCCTTGATTTCTTGTCAAAAATCTAAAGAAGATGACTATATCTTTTCTACAATGTTGAAATCAGTGGAAGATGGTTGCATTCTTGTCTACTATCCTCAATTGTCTCTCTCACACACAGAGTCATGTAGAACATAACATTTTCTTTTGTAAAGAAAAATCTCTATATAAGAACATAGTATGCTCCAATTTCTTCTCCTTTATATGCGTACTAACTAGGATTTGAGTTTGACTAACATTGAGCTAGCAGAGGGATTGAAGACCTTTGGCTTCTGCATCGAATTTAACAATTAAGGTCTAATCATATCATAACACATCGAAACTATTAAGTTAACTTAGGTTATTCTACTAAAAGTCAGAAGTTATATTCTAGTAACCCATGTAATTAAATAAAAGCTAATAAATTAAAACTCATTTTAATTAGTATTAGGCTTGTTCTTAGATAGATAGCAATCGGACTTCTATTCGACACTTAAAATTAAAATTAGGCCTAAGATAAATATGTGTTTCTATAATTATATATTTACCCTTAAGTCACTATTTATTCTAGTGATCGCTTTTAATATATCTATATTTATAAATAAATTACAAATAACTACTATGATTCAATAAATAAGTTATTGAATAAACTATAACCATAGATTTAAATGATCAAGTATTATAAACAACTTCAGTAAACATCATTCGTATGGATTTTATCTTGTAAGTATATGTTTCTACAATCCATGAAATTATATCGCTAATAACTCTAAATAATCTTTTATTTATAAAGAACTTGTCATTTATATCTTCTTGTATTGGCATAATATGTCCAATAAATAAATCACATGCTTTATAAATGAAGAAGGCTAATAATATATGTTAAATTCAAAAATTATTAGTTTACCGCATGCCTTTAGGGCAAAAAAAAAAGGATAAGTCTAACCAACGTACGAGAAGATAGAGTCACGAGACCACTATTAAAATATGAACATAATAATTGTATTTATATCTTGGTCACTTGATAAGAACAAGATAGGTGAGGGATTTTTTTGTTAAACTCTCTTCTTCTTCGTATTATTATTTTTATTTTTTTACCTTTGTTCTAGCCCTGATTACGGGAGAAAAATAATAATATAATTATATGACAGAAGTTGATGAGCAGAAGAAGCCAATTATAAGTACTATAAGAATATGGGTCCTTGTCATTACTACGTCCGTTCACAATAATTGTGGCCTCTAGGAAGATTAATCGCCTCATGGAAATACCGGGCCTTGTCTTTGATGCATTTGCCATATACAGTAGAATTACTTAGGTAATGTTTGGGTAATATCGGGCAAGAACTCCTCGAGGCCCTTCCAGCTCGAATAAAACACTCGAGGGCATCCTGGCTCGAGCAGAAGGCTCGACTAACTTGTACGAAGACGACCCGACCAGACACCTCCCCTGGGTAAGGTCGAGGAATTCTGAGCCACGCGAGCCTCGAGCACTCTTCCGCATGCTCGAGGTCATCCACCCCGGTCAAAACCGATTAAGGTCGAGAACCGAGCACTCCCTTCCTGCTCGCAGAGGACGGGTTCCCGAGCACAACTGGGTTGCCCAGTCACGAGACGGAAGGAATGTAAGACCCGGCCCGGGACAGCCCGACCCGTCATTTTCAAAATCCTGGCACACCTTTTAATGTCAGACCAGGGCCCCACGTGGTATGGTGGAGGTACTATTGCCGATGGCCGGCACATGCCCCCACGGCGTCATCATTCCTAGCGCACACTCGCGACATGGTGGTCTGGCCACGTGAACCGGATTAAGGAGACAACCACGCATCCCTAGGGAATATTACGCCAGTCCCGGCTGTCAGAGGGACCCAGACACCACCAACGTGGGAATGGACAGTCTGGAAATGGAAAAAGCGAGAAAAATGGAGTATAAAAGGAAACGAAGGGGTACGTTACGGGGGTTGGAAATTGGAATTCAAAGAGGATCCATAAGCTTATGCAGGTTCTTCCTATTCTGATTTCTCTGATCTAGATTCTCTAAAAACACCATACTCATCCAAAAAAGGGAGGGCGAGATAATATCCCTTTATTCTTTCCGGTTTCCCTCCTTAAGGGAGATACCAAAAGAACAACCCGATCAACGTCGGAGGTTTCGAACCGCGACCGACCTTACGGAGTGCCGGGAGATCATCGTTCGGGAAAAAACAGTGGAACAGGAAAAAAGAAACAATCCTGCTCGAGCTAATCGTGAGCTGAGGATACTGTAGATAACCTCGAGCTGATTCAAGGTCGAGGCACTATTTGGAGGATCGAGGCACTGTTGGAAGATACGCGGGAAAAACTGCATCAACATCTTTTGGCGCCGTCTGTGGGGATCGGCACAAAAGCCCGATTTCCTAATACACTGAAAACACACGATGAAACGATGAGGGGAAACAGCAGAAGAAGAGTAAGTCCGGAAGAGTCCGTAACTTTGAGAGAAGTGGCCAATGAGGCCTAGAACAAGGAGATCCAGGAAAGAATGGATCGGATGGAGAAGCAAATGGAGACTCTGACCTCCCTGTTGCAAGAACTCAGGGAGGGACAGAGAAAAGCATGTAATGATGTCCCGGAATTTAGCCGAGGGAATGCTCACGTTCGGGAAAATGTGGGAGACGAAGCCCAAAGACCTAGGGCACCAAATGTTACTGTGAGGGAAGAAACAAACATGGAGGAAAGGGGATCCCGGCAGCACTTACAGGACACAGCCCCGACCTCTCGTGCGGAAGAGTTGGAGGGGGAGGTACGCAGGTTGGCACAAGTTGTGGAAGACCTCCGGGGGAATGGAAAGAGCCCAAGCTGGCGAATAATGCTGGATAACGAATCTCCACTCTCAACGGAGATCATGAGTGCCACGATCCCACGTGACTTCCGCTTCCCGGATCTGAAATTTTCGGAAAAAGTGATCCGTTAGTGCACATAGAGCGGTTCAGCGACATGGCGGGAGTGCAAGGATTGTCGGCACTCGGAGGTGCTGGGCCTTCCACTCACCCTAGAAGGAAGAGCGAGGGAATGGTACCGCGAGACTCCACGCGAAGCATTTGAGCTTTGAGCGGATGTGTAGGGAGTTCGCAGAGCAATTCGGGAGCGAGTAACCCAGGAGGATGACATGATGGAACTGTCGGAAGTGAGACAGAGAGAAGGGGAATCCCTCCGGGAGTTTGTCAGAAGATACCATAGATCGGTCCTAGATCTTGGTGCTTTCAACCATCCCCAAGCTCTGAGAGGATTGAAGGATGGGATCCGAATGGAGAGACCATGGTACAATCTGCGGAGTCCTTCGATCCATTCGTATTCAGACGCATATGAACAGGTAAAGCTGGATATGGTAATCGAAGAAGAAAAAGCTGCCAAATTGAGGAGTGAGCAGGTTGATGGAGCAAGGAGGAAGGAGAAAGGGGGTCCTCCCCGAGGGGCACAAGCTCCAAAGGCGGCAAAGGACCGGGTTGCCCTATACAACCCATATCAGAGAGCCCCCCCACCGCGGATGGTCCCCCGGCCACCTCGTAGGTCTCCGGGCCGGGATCACAGAGAGTACAGGCGTCATGAGGGCCACGCATCCCATGACCGGTCACCAGCGGACTGAGGTGGGCCACAGCGGGGCTGATCGTTCATCGCCACCCCAGCGAGAAGCTTCCCAGGGATAGGGCAATACTGAGTGGTGGAGCAGGCCTGCATACTGAGCAAGTATACAAGTCTGAAGGTATCACTTGAAGAGATACTTCAGGTGGTTGATGAGCGAGGGTTGCTGAGCCCTTCAACGCCGATGACTAAGCCAGCTAGCAAGTGGAACAGGAGGCAGTTCTGCCGTTTCCATGGAGATCACGGCCACACCACATCACAATGCCGTGATTTGAAAAACCAGGTGGAGGATCTGGTCAGAAATCGGTACCTGGATGAGTTCGTAGAAGGAGGACACCCGGTGGTTGAACGGAAACCTGAAGAAGGAGACCGAGCTTATGAAATAGACACAGAGCCACCGTCCACAAGAGTAATCTCAGGTGGAGGATCTGGTCAGAAATCGGTACCTGGATGAGTTCGTAGAAGGAGGACACCCGGTGGTTGAACGGCAACCTGAAGAAGGAGACCGAGCTTATGAAATAGACACAGAGCCACCGTCCACGAGAGTAATCTCAGGTGGGCCAACGATGGCCGGAAGTTCCAACAGGGCCCGGAAAAACTATTGCAGATATGCCGCTGCCGGCCGAGGAGTCCTGTTTACTGCTCCTGCTGCCAAGAAGGCTAAGGTACGGCAGGTGCCGATCATGTGGACAGATGAAGACGAGGAGGGGGTGCTGTACCCCCACGAGGATGCCTTGGTGGTAAAAGCCAATGTAGCGAACAAGGAAGTTGACAGAATACTGGTTGACTCAGGGAGCTCGGTGGATATTCTCTTCAAATCCACGCTCAAGGATTTAGGAATAACAGGCCCGAGCCTCGAGCAGACGAGCACTTCCTTGAAGGGATTCGGGGGAGGAAAGTTAATACCTCTAGGAATCATCAAGTTGGCAGTAACCATGGGCTCGAGGCCTTTCGAGAAGAATATGATGCTGGATTTCGTGGTAGTAGATGAAACCAGTCCGTATCAAGCAATACTGGGGAGGCCATTTACGAGGATAAGCCAATGCGTGTTGTCCACCCATTACTTGGCCCTAAAGTATCGAGTTAATGGGGCCGTAGGAGTCGTAAAAGGCAGCCAAAGGGTAGCGAGGAGCTGCTATGCTGTAGCTGCAAAAGAAACTATGCAGATAACCTCGTTGGACACGAGGGGGGACTCGAGGAACGGAAGGCAAGAGCTGGCCGAGAAGTTGGAAGAGGTCGAGGTTAGAGCAGGAGACCCCGAGAAGAAAGTCCAAATAGGCTTGGGCCTTAGCGAGCTGTTGAAGGAAGACTTGGTGGAATGCCTGCGAGCACACGCAGATGTGTTCGCATGGACGCACGAGGACATGCCTGGTATCGACCCAGAGGTGGCGTGTCACAGGCTGGCAATACGAAGAGATGCGAAGCCAGTGAGGCAGAAGAGGAGGTGCGTTAACTAGAAGAGATATGAAGCCATCAACTGTGAGGTTGAAAAGCTGCTCAAAGCGGGATTCATACGGGAGGTATCCTACCCCGAATGGATCTCGAATGTGGTGCTGATGAAGAAAGCAAGCGGGAAATGGAGAATGTGTGTTGACTTCACAGACGTGAATAAGGCCTGCCCAAAAGATAGCTTTCCACTACCGAAGATAGACCAACTAGTGGACTCTACGGCAGGGCACGGGCTGCTTAGTTTCATGGATGCATTCTCAGGATATAACCAAATTCCCATGCACCGACCAGACGAGGAGTGTACAGCCTTTATCACCAATCAAGGACTGTACTGCTACAAGGTCATGCTTTTCGGCCTAAAGAATGCAGGGGCGACGTATCAGAGGCTAGTGAACAAAGTTTTTAGGCCATTGATTGGCCGAACTATGGAGGTATATGTAGACGATATGATCACCAAGTCTAAGGACGCGGAGGAGCATGTAAGGCACCTAGAGGAGACCTTCGCACTCATAAGAAAGTACCGAATAAAGCTAAACCCAGAGAAATGTTCTTTTGGAGTGGGTTCGGGAAAATTCTTAGGCTTCATGGTGAGTCACAGGGGGATCGAGGCTAATCCGGAAAAGATAAGAGCAGTGATGGAGATGAGGTCCCATGCGACCTCAAAGAGATACTGAGTCCGGCCGCAAGCTGGCGTCCCTCAACAGATTCGTATCTCTAGCCACGGATAAATGCCGAGTCTTCTTCCAGGAAATGAAGAAGGGAAGGAAGACAAAGTGGACGCCTGAATGCGAGGCGCGTTCCAGCAGCTGAAAGAGTATCTATCAAAAGCTCCATTACTGTCGACACCTCGAGCAGGAGAGGTACTTGTTTATACTTGGTCGTGTCCCGATGGGCAACGAGCTCGGTTCGGTAAAGGATGAGGCAGTGCGATGCCACTGTTTATTACACGAGCAGAGCGTTGCTAGAAGCAGAGACCCGGTATCCACCCATGGATAAATGGGCACTGGCCCTGGTCACAGCGGCTCGAAAGCTGAGACCTTATTTTCAGGCACATTCAGTGGTGGTATTGACAAACCAACCACTTAGGCAAACTTTGTACAAGCCTGAGACTTCTGGAAGGTTGGTGAAATGGTCAGTGGAGTTAAGCGAGTTTGACCTTAATTACCAACCCCGAGCAACAATAAAAGCACAATCGTTGGCAGACTTCGTGGTCGAGTGCACAGCAGGGGATAAGGAGACAGAGAGCGAGCCCACACCAGGCTCCAAGGCCTCGACCAACACTTGGATAGTCACAGTAGATGGATCCTGCGGAAGCCAAGGAGCAGGAGCAGGACTTGTGCTCGTAAGTCCAGAAGGGCCGAGATGCAATCTGTTGTGAAGTTAGAGTTCAAGTCACCGATAATCGGCCGAGTCATGAGTCGTAATAGCAGGATTGAAGCTCGCCTCAGTAGTAAAAGCAGAAGAGGTAAAGCTTCGAACAGACTCGCAGTTGGTAACGAATCACCTCGACGAGAGCTTCCAAGCCAAAGGGGAGAAGATGGACGCATACCTTCAGAAGGTAAGGCAGGTAATGGGGAATTTCCGAGCTGTCGAGGTGGAGCAGATCCCTAGGGGGAAAAATTTTCGAGCAGACATGATAGCTCGCATGGCGGCCGCATCGGACCCCAAATTTCCAAAGTCAATCCCTTTGGAAATGAAGACCTGCTCGAGCATCGAGCAGGAGGACGAGGTGATGAGCTTATCGACGAGCAGCACCTGGATGGAGCCGATCATCTCTTACCTGAAGGAAGGGACAGTCCCGACCGATAAGAAGCAGGCAAGGAAGTTGAGATGCAAAGCAACCAGGTACACTCTTATCGATGGAGTCTTATATAGACGGGGGTACACACTCCCTTTGTTGCGGTGTTTAGACCAAGAGGAGGCCGATTATGTCCTCAGAGAGATACACGAGAGAGTCTGTGGAAATCATTCTGGCGCGAGGTCCTTGGCTTTCAAGGCCTTGAGGCAAGGATATTTCTGGCCTCGCATGCATCAAGATGCTCAGAAGAAGACAAGAAGTTGCAAGAATTGCCAGAGCTTTGCCAACTACTTAACTCAGCCTCCGGAGAATCTTACGGTGATGAATTCGCCATGGCCGTTTGCTCGATGGGGATTGATTTGATCGGACCACTGCTAGAGGGAAGCATCCGCCACCCATGCCATAGTGGCGATTGATTACTTCACCAAATGGGTCGAAGTGGGAGCCTTAAGCAGCATCACGGAAGGTAAAACCACTGACTTCATTTGGAAGAATGTGATTTGCAGGTATGGGATCCCTCATGCGTTGGTCACCGATAATGGGCGGCAGTTTGATAATGGCAAGTTCAGAGACTTCTGCCAAAATCTGGGGATAGAGTTGAAGTTTTGCTCTCCCTCACACCCGCAGGCCAATGGGCAAGTTGAGGCCGGAAATAAGACTATAAAACGTCTCCTAAAGACAAGACTGGGTGAGCAAAAAGGAGCCTGGGTGGACGAGCTGCCTGGTGTCTTGTGGGCTTACAGAACCACACACAAAACAGCTATTGGAGAGACCCCATTCTCCTTAGCGTTTGGGCACGAAGCAGTGGTTCCTGCTGAGATAGGAATCGGGACGCACCGGACAGAACACTTCAACGAGGGGCAAAACAACGAGCAGATGTGTGCAGGTTTGGACTTGCTGGAAGAGAAGAGAGAAAGGTAGCTGCTAAAATCTCAAAATATCAACAAAGAGTGGCTCGTTATTACAACCAAAATGTACACATTCGCCGGTTTCAGGTAGGTGATTGGGTGCTGAGGAAAGTCAACCAGAGCACGAAGGACCCAAGGCAAAGTGTACTGGGACCAAATTGGGAAGGCCCTTATCGAGTCACTCAGTTAGCAGGACCAGGAGCATACCGGCTAGCTCATCCAGATGGACGAGAGGTCAAGAGGCCGTGGAACGCACAACTCTTGAGGAAATATTTCCAGTGAGTCTCCTTGTATTGTGATGTGTAATGTAAGATTTCTTCTTAAAATGGGAAATGTAAAAATATAAATGTATATGAGAATAAGAAAAACATTCATAATGTAAGTTCAAAATGAAGAGTAGAAGTTCGAGAAGAACTCCTTGGCCAGAAGTTCCAGAGGGACGGTGCCAAGCTTGGGTCAATTGCAGGCCCGAGCAGGAGTAACAACAGAAGAAGCTTGGGTCAATTAAAAGGCCCGAGCAGAAGATCAAGAAGAGCTCCTTGGCCAGAAGTCCTAAAGCCTAAGTATTAGGCGGGACGGCGCCTAGCGAGGGTCAATTAAAAGGCCCGAGCAGAAGCAACTCGAGAAGAACGCTACGACCAGAAGTCCCAAAGCCTAAGTATTAGGCGGGACAGCGCCTAGCAAGGGTCAATTAAAAGGCCCGAGCAGAAGCAGCTCGAGAAGAATGCTACGGCCAGAAGTCCCAAAGCCTAAGTATTAGGCGGGACGGCGCCTAGCGAGGGTCAATTAAAAGGCCCAAGCAGAAGCAGCTCGAGAAGAACGCTACGGCCAGAAGTCCCAAAGCCTAAGTATTAGGCGGGACAGTGCCTAGCAGGTCAATTAAAGCGCCGCGAGCGGCTACGAGAAGAACGCTACGGCCAGAAGTCCCAAAGACTAAGTATTAGGCGGGACAATGCCTAGCGAGGGTCAATTAAAAGGCCCGAGCAGAAGCAGCTCGTGAAGAACGCTACGGCCAGAAGTCCCAAAGCCTAAGTGTTAGGCGGGACGGTGCCTAGCGAGGGGCCAATTAAAATGCCCGAGCAGGAGTAACATCAGAAGAGGTTTGGGTCAATTGCAGGCCCGACCAGAAGAACTCCCTGGCCAAAAGTCCAAAAGCCTAAGTCCTAGGCTGGACAATGCCTGCCAAAGTTGGTTACAAGTGAAGGATATCGTGAATAATGCTAAGGCAAAAGTCCCTAAGCCTAAACTTTAGGCGGGACAGTGTCAAGCAAGATCCAAATGTAGGCTCAAGCAAGTTGAATGAACTTGTAAAATAAACATAAGGCTTTTAGTCTAGTTTAAAACGAAGCTCTACCATGCATAGGTCAATCAGTATTACACTTGGGCATAAAGAAAGATAAGAAGTCCAACACTTAGAAAATTTTTTATTCAGCAAGCATATGTGAAATCAATTTAACATAGGAAACAAGAGCATGAGCACACGAGTATTCATCAGAGCTGTTCAACATATATCTTTTTATTGCATTAAAATGATTACATATGTAATAAAAAAAAAAGAGAAAAAGAAAGAGTCCAAATCATTCGGCAGGAGGAGCTTCTTCAGTAGCAGCAGGAGGTCGGTCAGCATCCGCAGGAGGAGCAGCAGGAAGGATGTCAGCAGGAGCTTCAGCAGAAGCAGCAGCAAGAAGGATGTCAGCAGGAGCTTCAGCAGGAGGAGCATCGGAAGGAGAGGGAGCGAGCGCTCTGACAGCACCCGGGGGCTCGGATGGTGAAGCTTCAGGACCACTCATGTACTCAGCAACATACCCTTCAACCTTGGACATGTCGGCTTCAGGGTATGCCTTACCAAAAGCATACATGAGGCAGTCGTAGCTGGAGTCTGCCCCAGTGTTGTACTCGGTGGCGAGCTGGACCTTCAGAGCGTCAATTTGCCCTTGAAGACGAGCAGCTTCTCCTTCAATGAGATGCTCGTAGTAAGACTTCTGAGTGTCCAGGTCCTTCCGAGCATGCTTCAATTGCTCTGGTGTCGGTTAGATCCTCTCAAGCTCGGAGGCCTTGAGTCGACCCACTGCCTTCTCTCGCGAAACTTATATTCTCGTCCAGCAGCTTTTGGTTCTCCTCCTTCAGCTCGTTCACAACCTGCTCCAAGCTCTGAACCTTTGCTCGAAGTTCTTCCTGGGAACTTAGAGTTATCTCATTAAGCCTGGTCGCAGATGCCAAAGCTCGGGAGGTGAGCCGTTGGAAGATACTGAACAGCGCTTGAGGAGTGCAGGACTCTATCTCATCCAGGAACCTGCTGGTCAGCTCCTCATTGAAAGCCCTCTGGTAAGGCTCGGAACGGCCAGGCTGACGTTGTTCCTGCACATGGCCAGTTGGAGGACGAGCTGGGTCAGCAGTTCTCTGTCTCCTGCGAGGAGGACCCTCCTCGACTCGCCCGGTTTGTCGAGCAGAAGAAGAAGCTCGAGTAGGAGGAGGAGGAGCACTCGACTCTGCTCGAGGTCTTTTTGAGGTGCTCGCACCTTCAGCTGTCCCCACTCGCCTATGCAGCATCTCGCACATCCTGCTGCTCATCTCTTAACTTGGTACCAGATTGGATTCCAAAAAGTTCTGGGATGTCAATAGCTCTCTGCACGAGCTCGAGTTTGCAAGAACAGTCTACACACGTGCTCGAAGTTGGCCCCCAATTGAATAAGAAGCACCCCAGGAAGCTACAGACAGGACCAAAGCAAAACAATGAGAACAGACACAGGCATAAAAACCAAAAATAGAATCTACAAGACAGATAAACGACCTGGAGTGCAGAAGTGCCGTGGAACTAGAGCGACCCCCTCGCTACGAAGTGCAGCACCAGAGGTCGGGAGATCAGTGATGGGTTTTTTACCCTTCAAACTGGAGGTAAGGTAATACCAACCAGCATCCTTCGGGCTGCACTTTAGCTGGTAAAGGTGTCTGATTTTCCCTACCGAGGGCTCATCCAGGTCACAGCGTTTCCACAAAATAAAGAGTCTGGAAAGGACCCTCCACCCATTCGGGTTCAACTGACCCGGGGCCAGGCGGAACCCAGACAAAGAAAGGATGGAGAGGCAGCCTAACCCCTCATTTGAAGCATTCTAGGTATATGGTCGTGAACCCTTGAGGGGGACGGCTGGGGATCTCACCCCTGCCCGGCAACCTCAAAATTACACTGTCGGGAATATTGTAAGTATCCCTAAGTCTATCTAACTCTGATTGGGTGGTTTCACACCTCATATTATCTATGGGGTATTCCCCACGCTCGGACCTCTGGCTGGCCCTTGCCCTTTGAGGCGACTGAGTCTCAGCCGCGGGTAACTCCCGTTCTGGACTAGAATCCCTCACGGGGATTATACTGAGGGGTTGAGCCTCACTAGAAGAGGAAGAGTCCTCCGGCAACATCCTACGGGGCTCTGAGGGATTTGACATTTTCTTAAGGATATGAACTAAAGGGGTGCAGGGAAAGAAACAGAGTACTGGTACAAAGTAAAAAAAAAATGGTTTGTACCTGAACACGAAAATAAGTGTGGTTGGCCGGAAATCGCCCTGACAGGAAGAAGAGAACCGGTAAGCAGCGGATAGATGATTAATTCTGAGTTTGAACAAAAAGTAAGCAAATAGAGGGAATAGTGAAGAAGCGGAGGGTTTTTAAAGAGGAGGACGCGTCCCTTCGTCTAGCAACGTGCGTTTCGAGGGACACGACCTTTTAGGTCACGTCCCTTCGAATTTCAAACGCACGGCTGGGATCAACCCACGTGTCCCGCCTTAAATGCGAAATGATTAAAGTGGGAAACGTGGGGAAGAGTAAAGGCCGTGAATTCGGCCCATCATTAATGAGTTTCCAGTCTTATTTTGTTTCACTCAAAAGACTAGAAACTGGGGGACTGGTGTTTGGGTAATATCGGGCAAGGACTCCTCGAGACCCTTCCAGCTCGAATAAAACACTCGAGGGCATCCTGGCTCGAGCAGAAGGCTCGACTAACTTGTACGAAGACGACCTGACCAGACACCTCCCCTGGGTAAGGTCGAGGAATTCCGAGCCACGCGAGCCTCGAACACTCTTCCGCATGCTCGAGGTCATCCACCCCGGTCAAAACCGGTCAAGTCGAGAACCGAGCACTCCCTTCCTGCTCGCAGAGGATGGGTTCCTGAGAACAACTGGGTTGCCCAGTCACGAGACGGAAGGAATGTAAGACCCGGCTTGGGACAGCCCGACCCGTCTTTTTCAAAATCCTAGCACACCTTTTAATGTCAAACTAGGGCCCCACGTGGTATGGTGGAGGTATTTTTGCCGATGGCCGGCACATGCCCCCACGGCGTCATCATTCCTAGCGCACACTCGCGACATGGTGGTCTGGCCACGTGAACCGGATTAAGGAGACAACCACGCATCCCTAGGGAATATTACGCCAGTCCCGGCTGTCAGAGGGACCCAGACACCACCAACGTGGGAATGGACAGTCTGGAAATGGAAAAAGCGGGAAAAATGGAGTATAAAAGGAAACGAAGGGGTACGTTACGGGGGTTGGAAATTGGAATTCAAAGAGGATCCATAAGCTTATGCAGGTTCTTCCTATTCTGATTTCTCTGATCTAGATTCTCTAAAAACACCATACTCATCCAAAAAAGGGAGGGCGAGATAATATCCCTTTATTCTTTCCGGTTTCCCTCCTTAAGGGAGATACCAAAAAAGAACAACCCGATCACTGACTTGAGCGTCGGAGGGTTTTCGTCGGAACACGCCCGGCGACCCCTGACCTTGCTTTCTGTGAGTGCAGGTCTGGAAGATCATCGTTCGGGAAAAAATAGTGGAACAGGAAGAAAGAAACAATCCTGCTCAAGCTAATCGCGAGCTGAGGATACTGTAGATAACCTCGAGCTGATTCAAGGTCGAGGTACTATTTAGAGGATTGAGGCACTGTTCGAAGATACGCGGGAAAAACTGCATCAACAGATAATTTATTATTGTTTTAGACAATTTCGTGTTTGCTGGTTGTATTGTCAAAATTAAATAACACTCACAAGGGTCATGCTTAAAATAATAATAATAAACATAACACAAGGATCCAGCTGACAAATGGACTTATAGCTCTTAGGAAAGTAGTTAATCTAGTATTGAAACTAAAGTAGAATTTGAAATAAATTATGAAATCTACTGTTATAGATAGTCCGTTGTTGTCTTTCTTCTCAGCGTGGGCCTCAGTGGGTCTGGCAAGCACTTAATTCATTTCTTTTTACACTTTTATATAAAACACGAGATTACGAAATTTTAATTTTTCCGAACATTTCTAATTGCCAAGAGAGCTTAAAATTTAACAAATTTTTTTAAAAAAATTTACACAATTATTTTTAATTTCAAAAATATAAAATTTTAAAATTCCGTTGTATCAGTAGTTTACTAGTTTTCATATAAAGGAAAACTCAATATTTTCATTTGATTTTGGTATAAAGCCACATAGAACTTCAAATTTGTTCTTAATGTTTATTTGATGTAAGGACAAGAAAAAAAGAAATATTAAGAAAAAATTAGCTATCTATCTTGCTGAAACAATAATTCATATAATATACAGATTTTTTTTAAAAAAATAATAAGTTAAAAGGACTGTTAAAAATTTTTGTATATATGTATATATAAACCATGCTTAAGTAAGTTATAATCAGAATCAAATTGTAAGTTATAATCAGAATCAAATTGCATTTGTCAGGGCTTATAAAAAAGTTCATTCTTTTATTCACCCTATCAAAATCAAAACCCAGACCACAAGAAGCGATTTTAATTTGCTCCTATTGCTCCGCAGTCAGCAATGGCATCGTCTCAAAACATCAACGAAGAAGCTGATCATAATCGTGACTGGGAAAGATGGAAGGAAAAAGTTGAAGGCATTAAATTCAGACCGACAGCTGAGGTGCTCGCCGGCCATTATCTAGCTGGGAAGGTGTCTGGTTCAACTGATGGCCCCATTTTTCCACTTATTCAAGAAGTAGATGTTTATCAGTATGAACCTTCAAAGCTGGAAAGTAAGTAATCGTCACAACTGAAGTACTTAGAAAGAGCTTTATATATGTAGTAACTTACTTTCTGATCTGGTACTGTTTATAACCAATTTTGTTTTCTAATTAAATGTTTCAGGTAAAGCTTATGATTTTGGTGACGGGAAAATGTACTTCTTCTCACATATAAAGACGAAATATATAAAGGGATTAACTTGTGACAGAATAGCTGAAGGTGGATGTTGGATGCCCGGGAAAAGCAATGATGTTAGCGGCTATAAAGACGATAGGAAAATAGCTACAGAGACGCCACTGACTTACTACAGGAATGACCCAGAATCTGGTAAACCAACAATAAGGACCCATTGGCTCATGAAGGAGTATATGCTTCTTGAGGGACAAAACGATGAAGAACCCAAGGTAGCTAGGTTAATCTATTTTATTTATTTTCCGTATGTGTTTCTACTTTCTTGATATATATATATATATATATAAGACAAAATATGTGTATAACTTCGATATGTTATTGTTACAATTAGTAATTATTTTTTGTATATGTTTTTTAATTTGTTTTTTCTTAAATTAATGCAGACGCTCTGTGTGGTTTACTCTAATGACAAAAAGCGAAGGCAACGTGATGGTAAAAATGAAGTACTCTACGACAACGAAAATAATCAAAGTTCAAGGCCAGATGTGGAGGAGCCGGAGGGATCTGCATCTTGTGCTTCAGAAAACAAGAAGCTCCTCAATATGTCCACTTCTGAGATTCATCCTGGAGTTTCCAGGAAACGCCAACGCTCTTCTTCTGATTGTTCTAATTATAATCCTCCATTGATACACTTGAGTTCAAACCCTGAAGTCGTCACTCTTGAACAAACGCTTCCTTCTTATTATTCTCGCCCAAATATGCCAAATATTGGATCTTGGGTGAACACAGCTGATCAGTCAAATGTTTTCACCCCGGGTCCTAATTGTAATCCTCCATTATACTCTACTCCAAACCCCGCATCCGTCACTTTAGAAGAAGAAATGCCAGATATAATCAATGGATCTTGTGGTTCCATTGCCACTGCCATGAATAATCTTCCATTATACAAATCTAATTCAAAATATGATGGATGGATCTTTGGGTTCTCCAGCTGATTCAAATATCGATATTCCAAATTACCGTCGCAGTACATTTACGGAACCAGAGGCGGATGGATATCTAGATCAGCACTTCTTCAATGATTATATAAAGCTGCTAGACCAAGACCTATAGCTCAAGTGCGGTTCCAAGCTTGCCCAATACAGAAATCACCCAAATCACCAATTAGAATCAGGATCCAAGCTGCTTCAACTCTGCAGAGAGTACTTTCTGGTACCCTCCCCTCCATGTGGGTACTTGACAATTCCGAGTTTCAAGAATTAATGACTGCTACTTGCTACTAATATCGTTTCGCTTTCTGCTTGTAAGCGAGAGCCGCGATTAGTATGTACCTGTCTTCAGTTTTCACTCTTTTCCACGCTTGTGTCAGGCTTGAATTTCATGCGCTCTAGGCTTGTTTTGGTAAGATGTTTTTCAGATTATCTATCTCACTGCCTGTTATTGATTTCTCTTTGTTATCTTGGTGCGTTTGCTATTGTTTTTCTCATTTTGTTTTTATATTTGTTTTATGGGTCGTGCTACCTTGCAACTATTTTTGTCTTTTATGTTGTCGCCGTTAGATCTAATGGAAAGGTCGTTCCAACGGTAGGATGTGTTAGACTGATTATTTACACTCTAATCCCTGTTGTATACTTAAATTCTAAAACATTGAAGGTTTTAAAATTTTGATACATATATCCGGATTGCATCAAATTTATTAATAATTAGACAATTAAAAATAGGGTGGGGCTTTTATACTCTACAAAATACTCTGCATATCAATATGTTAACGATATTTTTAATCTTAAAAATATTCATAATATAATTTAGAATTAAGGGCATTGCAATTACTTTTGAAAAAAAAAATTAACGAATTATTTGTTAAAAAAGAAATGAGGCACTATTTGCTAGGAAAAAAATAGTTTTGCATTTGAAGCAAAAGAAAAAAAAAAGGAAAAAGAATATTAAAAAAATATTTTGTTACAAAAAAAAAAAAAGTTGCATAATACAAGTAATCAATCCATCGTTAACGTTGTTTTAGAGCAAAACATATGCATTGAGCTTATGGGTACTGTAAGCGGGAAAAAGGAGTTTAAAAAAAATGTGTTTAATTTAGAACACTAAAGAATTCAAAAAATTAGTGTTTTCTCAACTATCCAAGATATTTTCTAGCTTGATAAATGTGTCAAGATGGGGCTAGCTAGATATGTGATAAAATTTTTCAGGGTTTTTTTAAATAAATAAATTGAAGAGTATTTAGTTAGGGTCAATTTTGGTATTAACAAGGGTGCATAAAGCAAAAATAATTTTAATGAAAATGATAAAATTATAAAATAAAATATATGCGGATTCATTTTTTTTTATTATATTTGATTTTATTGAAATTTTAAATGAAACAGGAAAACATGTACGCCATAATAATTATCATATAAGAATATTGTAAACAACAAAACGTAGTGCTATTCGAATGCCTCTAATATCTATCAAACCCCACTTACATTTTTACAAATTTAATATTACGTAAAATTACAAAAAGGGCAAGTTTGACTCTCGTTAAACCTTTTGACATTTCAAACACCCTTTTTTAACAAATAAAAATCTACTAGTTATTATATTTAAATGTTGAAAAAAAAAAAAAGAGAGAAAAGAAAATAGGCACGGCAGATTGGATACATTTACACGCGCTGGTTTTGGGCGGGTGAAACCTTGGATTCTGATTCTACTTGGACTAAACATTGCGGCCGAAATGATGTTGTTGAGGGGTTTACAATCATATTATCGGGGGTCCTGCTATGTTACGGTTACCGTAACATACAGCCCCCTTATAAGATAAGAGAAAAAATTCACTTAAATTTATTGTTAGGGAACTGTAAGTTAAATCCTCAAATTATCTATTTAGATATAGGATAAAAGAAATTAAAAAAATAGAAAAAAAAAACTTTGCGTTTCTTTTACCATCCATTCGTATTCATGAAAAAAATTTGTATCATCCGTAATGGAGTCCTCCTACGTTACAAGCAACAGTTGTACGGTACTCTCATTTTTGTCTTTTACGATTCAATTACAGTCAAATTTACATGAGCACCTTGCACTCCTTTTATTTATAATTTATTTACGAGTGTTAAAAGGATAAAATTACCCTTCTTGACAAAGGTTGAAGAAAATGGAATTAACTAGTACAGTGAGCAACAAAAGCACGCCATTGTTAAGTCTCATCTCCATCAACCTTCGTGACCCACCACCATGTCTGAAGTCACTTAAAAACCCGCAAACAACACAAACAATATCACCCCATAAGACCACGCATCCGCTATGGCTCCGTCGTACTCGCCTCGAGCCACAACCTCCTGCACTATTATTATGACAGTGAATAATCGGAGTTCCAATGTTGTGTGTCATGTCCAAGGAATAATGATTTTGTCGCCTCTGTTTGGGTAAAATATCAAACAGCGCCCTAAAAGTCCTTTCCGGTTTATGGGTAAATATCGACAAACC